>JAFVLL020043254.1:0-23685 GCA_021397915.2 Tor tambroides
AACTGTTCATAACTCTCTAACAACTGCTCAGAATACCCTAACAACTGCCCAGAACACCCTAACAACTGCTCAGAACACCATAACTACTGCTCAGAACTCTCTAACAACTGCTCAGAACACCCTAACAACTGCTCAGAACACCATAACTACTGCTCAGAACTCTCTAACAACTGCTCAGAACACCATAACTACTGCTCAGAACACCATAACTACTGCTCAGAACTCTCTAACAACTGCCCAGAACACCCTAACAACTGCTCAGAACACCATAACTACTGCTCAGAACTCTCTAACAACTGCTCAGAACACCATAACTACTGCTCAGAACTCTCTAACAACTGCTCAGAACACCCTAACAACTGCCCAGAACAGCCTAACAACTGCTCAGAATTCTCTAACAACTGCTCAGAACACCCTAACAACTGCTCAGAATACCATAACTACTGCTCAGAACACCCTAACAACTGCCCAGAACACCCTAACAACTGCTCATAACTCTCTAACAACTGCTCAGAACACCCTAACAACTGCCCAGAACACCCTAACAACTGCCCAGAACACCCTAACAACTGCTCAGAACACCCTAACAACTGCTCAGAACACCCTAACAACTGCTCAGAACACCCTAACAACTGCTCAGAACACCCTAGCAACTGCTCAGAATTCATTAGCAACTGCTCAGAACACCCTAACAACTGTTCAGAACACCCTAACAACTGCTCAGAACTCTCTAACAACTGCCCAGAACACCCTAACAACTGCTCAACACACACTAACTACTGCACACAACACCCTAGCAACTGCACAGAGCACCCTAACAACTGCTCAGAATTCTCTAACAACTGTTCAGAACACCCTAACAGCTGCCCAGAACACCCTAACAACTGCACAAAACACCCTAGCAACTGCACAGAGCACCCTAACAACTGCTCAACACACCCTAACAACTGCCCAGAACATATTAACAATGGCATAGAACACCCTAGCGACTGCATAGAACACCCTAACAACTGCTCAGAACACCATAACTACTGCTCAGGACACCCTAAAAACTGTCCAGAACACCCTAACAACTGCTCAGAATTCTCTAACAACTGTTCAGAACACCCTAGCAACTGCACAGAACACCCTAACAACTGCTCAACACACCCTAACAACCGCCCAGAACATTCTAACAATGGCATAGAACACCCTAGCAACTGCATAGAACACCCTAACAACTGCCCAGAACACCGTAACTACTGCTCAGAACACCCTAACAACTGCTCAGAACTCTCTAACAACTGCCCAGAATAGTCTAACACCTGCCCAGAACACCCTAACAACTGCCCAGAACAGCCTAACAACTGCTCAGAACACCCTAACAACTGCCCAGAAAACCCTAACAACTGCTCAGAACATCCTAACAACTGCTCAGAACACCCTAACAACTGTTCAGAACACCCTTACAACTGCTCAGAGCTCTCTAACAACTGCACAGAGCACCCTAACAACTGCTCAGAACACCCTAACAACTGCCCAGAACACCCTAGCAATGGCATAGAACACCCTAGCAACTGCACAGAACACCCTAACAACTGCACAGTACACCCTAGCAACTGTCCACTCCAGAACACCCAGCAACTACTATATATAACAACTGCACAGAACGTCCTAACAACTCCCCAGAACACCTAGTAACCACCCAGAACACCCTAACTCCTGCACAGCAACACAGCAGGTTGTGTATGGTCAAGCACCACTCACAGTTTTTTTTTTTAAATTCAAAAATCTAATTTTACACGTGTAATTGAATATTTATGTGATATTAGAAGTATGCATAAGCCTTTGAGCAATATACATACATTTATCAGTATATTACCCTGTAAGAGCAGCAGGAACTGACTAAATGTAAATGCACATTATTTCCATTTTAAACCCTGGGAAGTACACTGAGAATTTATATCAGCCACTAAAGTGTTGCATAATGCAGATGCTGATGAAATGCCCACGGAACAGAGCTTTATATCAAATAAGAAAGGCAATGTATTTATTTGCCTTGTACTTCCATCTTTCATTTGTTTCAAACATCAAAACATCTGATTACCATTCATGTGAATGGGTGCATGTGGATAGGTTAAAACATGAGAAAGATCTACACTACCAGTCAAAAGTTTGGAATAATTATGATTTTGAAGTGTTTTTGAACAGTGTTGCCAGACAATTGAACTCTATGACCTCTGTGAGGTGAAGAGTGTAATAATGGCTGATTTCAGACAGGTTTCCCTCCAAACTGATAGTCCCAACTCAAACTTGCACCATTAGTTGAGTCATACAGAGATGTGTTAACACATTTTCATATTATTTTTTGGTCTTTAGACAGTACAGTGGAGAGTAATGGGACATTTTTAGGGGACAATGGGGAGTATTGGGAAAGGACCCCCAGCTGGAATGTCAAAGTGCAACCCACAAGCCCCCCCCCCCCAAAAAAACAAACAAAACAAAAAAATTAGGCCTACATTTAAGATCTATGTATTTGAATTGCATTTATATTTTTTTCTATTTGCATCTATTTGATTTTATTCAAATAATATGTTCCAAATTAAGGTTATTAGTTAGTTTGAATGTTAAAACTGTGTAATCCACATGGATGGAAATTTGATATGCAATTCAAATAGACAAGTCTTCAATTTAGGCCTAATGGCTCCAGCAGCATTTATGGTTTTTATGCGAATCAACCTATAACAGGTGTACTTATAATTGAATATTAAACCGGGATAGAAGCATTTAAACACTGACAATGTTGCATTCTTCTCATATGTATAATACAACAGCATGTGTGCTTGAGTATACAGCGAGTTTCTGGCATTTGTAAAATAAAGTTGCACAGCTGGCCAATCTGGGGAAGCAACTCAGCGCTCATCACAGCAACAAGTCCTCAAGTCTCTCACTCAGGAGCTAAGCGTGCCGCGCTTCTCCAGGTGTCTCCTCTGGGCAGATGGGCTGCGCGACTGCCATTTATAGAACGGCAATTACTCAACATCTGCCACAGTGATGGAACCTCAAATTATACCGTGGAACCCAGCAGGGGGCTGTAGGTAGGAGCTGTGGGTTTTCAGCATGGGAGGGCGGACAGGGACCAACCTACCAGGTGTTCCCCACACTGAATGCCTCAAGGGGGCGATGAAGAAAAAGTTGGAGAGGTATACAGTTCAGCTCATTTAGCCTCAACAAAACATTAACTGCACGGCACCCAGCCTGGCCAGCACAGTTTGAAATGCTAAGTTATGCGTTTGCATCATAAATGAATACATAAATGATAAACAGGACCACATATTGGCGAGATTCAGCTTTTAAACTTCTAAATATAGACTAGTCATAGCTCCTGTGGTCTGTCTCTCATCTATATTCATGCTTTTCCATATTGGAAAGGTCTATGCATCTCAAGCTAAGCTGTGAAAAGCACTCCTGCTGCAATTACTGATTAATTACAGGGAATTAAAGCAATTAAGGCTTTTGAAATATACAATTAACCATCACATTTCCTGTTACAGGCCTGAGATTATAATGCATTCATATCTCGTACCACTGTAGCGTTAGTTTCCGATGCTGCTGCCTTGACCTGGTCAAAAAACTTTCAACAACAATACAGATTTGTGCAGCGCGTGAGATGACATATGCATTCACATGTTCATTATTTAAATATAAGTGCTTTGGCATGCAGAATAATGCTTGTCAAATGTTCTTCGACATCGGATCCACCCAAAACTAGGCGGGTTACCAAAAAAAGAAAATGAAATAAACAAACAAAAAAAACCTGAAAAGACAACAGAAATGCGAATATGCAAACGCTCACTCCTTTCACAAGTAAACAAATAAACATAACAATAGTTTGTGTTGTCAAATCACAATTCAGCTTTCCTCAAACCTCAAGGAAAGAGCGATACTTTTTGACAGATGAGGCACAAAGGTACAATAGAAGGTAGGAACGTGGCTCCTCTCCCAGGTACGGCGATGATGGTGTGACTGATTGAAAAACAAAGAAAGGAATTTGAAGATTTGAGAAAGTGAGAGAAGGTCTTACGGGGCGCCGTCTCGGCACCGCTCTCCTGCGTTATGCCAAACGGGGCATGTTGCCTGGAGTCTTGCCTACGGACATCAGCATGGGCACGCACACTTTCTCCTGTTTTCTGCTTTTTTTCAGTCTGTTTTATTTACTAGCAGCATGGCGCGCATTTGCATGACAACAACAACAAGATGTCTCAAAAGATTTCTATTAAACTTTTCAATGTGTCATCTGTCTCCACACGTTTCTCTGCACTTAACTTTAGGTGCCAAGTCATTTCGAACTGAATTCTTAATATCAGGAGCAGAGGAACGATTTGAAAAGTGCATTTGGGGAAGGAGAGATACACAAAGCATGAATATTAGTAATCCTTGAGCGAGATAAATGTGGCTTGGCTTGCAGTCTGAGATTTGACTGTTTGAATTCTACCTTGAATCGCTTAATTAATAAACTGATATTTTGTGTGACAGCAGTGACTGCAGTGTCCTGCAGTGTGACATACTACTTAAAACATATCTAAAATTATTTAACACAACTATTTAACCACAATTTTCAATACATTGTTGTAATTCTTTTAGAATTATTACACCTGCAGTGACCTCAAATTAATTGACTATTTAAGTGACATACTAAATGAAAGGATGAAAGGTTATGAAAGGATGTTAAAAATGTAAAGCCATAAAAGAAACTCTGATCATTCTAGAAGCATATATATATATATATGTATATAGACAGATAGATGTAATAAAGATTTTTTTTCAAATAGATTTTTAATTCAATTTTTCTATTTCTATCTCTCTATATATTCTGTATTCTCTAATATTCTCTTAATATGTTACCATATAATTTTAAATATGAAGAGTTCATTTGCAAAAACAGATAACGTTTTTAAAAATGTTCAAAAATCATGATTTTTTTTATCCTGTATTCCAATTAAATCAAACTGCAGTTGGGTTGTTTTGATTAAATAATAATAACTAAAAAATACAGCTAACTGACACAATAAAACACAATAAAAACATGATAACACAATAAAAAAAAATATGATTTATGAAAATTTACAAAATGGAGTTTTATAATTATTTTAAAATGTCTGAATTTTCAGCATCATTACTCCAGTTTTAGTGTGACATGATCCTTCAGAAGTCATTCTAATGTGCTGACTTATTGCTGAATTTTTAGTAATGGTTATTATTAAATATTATATGTTGAAAACAGTTTTGTGGAATTTTTTTTTTTCAAGATTCTTTAATGAATAGAAAATGTAAGAAATATTTTGTTACAATATAACTGAAACAGTATAATCTTTACTATCACATTTGAAAAAAACTAATGCATCATTTAATGCATAATTAATACTTAATATATTAACATGAATATTAAGAAATATAAAATGTGTGTGTGTGTGTGTATAATTTCAGCTTCAAGAGTGCGGTACAGTTGTGTACAAATGTATAGAAATGTCTAAAAACAAAGTACAATCGCTTAAATAATTCCATTATTGTAAATATAAGGCACATAACTTGTGCAATGTGTTACTTTTTTCCAGCAGCGCAGTTTTGCTTGCGCTGGTGTTGTAGAACAAATTCTGCCTATTCCTGCTGCTGGAGCCTCGGGACTAAAGGCCTGAAAGAGGAGCTTACACTGTGTTACCCGGTGTCATGAATCTTTCATAAAACTGTCACAGGAAAGATGGAGCGCTCGATGTAGCCATAATTCCCAGTGCCGACACAGTCCCAGTAGAAAGTGTGTTACTGAGGCAGGTGGATGATCTGAGTCTGTTGTGTTAATTGAGATTGGCTGTAATAACATTTTACATCAAGTCACTATAAGAGTGTTATGACAATTTGAGTGTCAAGTTAATATTGAAAAACGACTTTCTATATCCCTTCTTTGCTCTTAGTTCTTCGCTCTGTTCCCGTTCTGAGTCTTTCTCTGTATTTTCTTAAATGTGATGAATTATCCATTCCTCTCTTCAGGAAACTCTGTCTGCCTCGCTAAAATAAGAGAGATTGCCTTCTTTTGCATGCTTAGATAAATGATCAAATATTCATATCCATACATAGTTAGCTTGTGCTTTTTTGTTCTATTTTCTTACTCTGGAACATTTCTCTGCACTTTATTGTTTTTCTTATTCATGAAGAGCACAGCAAGTGTCTTTATATCAGCATTATGAGTCATTTAAAGGCTCTGCTTGGGAATTAACTCCACAAACCTTGACATTTTCACTCCCATACATGCATACACGCACATCCTCACACGAAAACCATTGCTACGACAACCCAAAGACCTTTGCAACTGCGGCACATGTCAAAACTACTCAGTGATGGATGTTAAATGAATCCATTTAAGGCCAACGATCACATTTGTGGCCAAAATTTAGTTCTGAAAATGTCTGAATGTGAACATTTTCACATGGCTGATTCAAAAAGTCACATGACAGTTTAATTACAGCTGAATATTTGAGACATAGGGATATTTAAATCTTCTGTTAATAATGCATCAATGACATTGCTCTGTCTTTCCTCATAGAAATCATGATCATAATGTATAGTATGGAAATATGTCAGTGGTCACATTTTTATCCACCACACTGAATATGTTCGCTATGCAATATAAAATTGTACATTTCAGAGTAGTGACCTTTCATTTGCTTTTATTTTTTTTTTCACAGTTAGGTTTTACTGACCATTTGGCAATTTTACTTGTTTATGACCAAGCAATTGTAGATTCCACAAAGATATAGTGACTAAGATGAAAGATTAAGCTTACATGCACATCTTAAATATAAATGTTCATGTGCATTACTGGCTCTATGGACAACAACATGTTGATCGATGTTACATTTCCTTTTTATGAAAGGTTTTTTTTTTTTTTTAATAATGGAAATAGGTTCTTCAGATTATAAGAAACTTTCTTTACACAAAGGATCTTTTACAAACTGTTCAGTGAAAGGTTCTTTGGGGAACCAGAAAATGATAATGATAAGGGAATACGTTCTCAATATCAGAGCTTAAAAGCAATATAGTTTTATCTTTATCATTAATTAATAATCATCTTGTTTACAAAGACTCATTAACAGACTTTGATTGAAAAAACCCCCAGCCGATTCCAGAATTATTTGTGCATTTCCTTCACTTTCCACTTCCCCGTGGAACACTTCAGCAGATAATGACGAAATGCTGTCTGCTCCAGCTCTAGTAATGACATCTAATGTGTTGAGCTGGGATAATGTGCATTACAAGTTGCATTTGCGTTGAGTTTGGAATATGCCTCCACGCTTTAATACCGCGCTGCAGTGAGAATCCATTATGGTAATGCAGCACCTGAGGGAAGCAATGGGAGAGATCAGTCTTCAAGTGCTTATTACCAAAGATGACTGTGTTTAATGAAAGCCTCCCTGTGTGAGAAGGTAAGCCTTTCCCTTTCTCTTTCTTTCTCTCTCTCCCCCTCTCTTCTTTTTCCATTTGTCCTTTCAAACTCAGCTTCCAAAGTGGATTCTCTCTGCCGCCCATCCAGCGTTGGGGAAGCTACTTTAAAGCTGTAGCTTGTCAAGCTACAAGCTACTCATAAATTGAAGTAGTTGAATTGCAGTCAAGCTACTCTTTCTAAAAATTAGCTACGCTACAAGCTTCTACAAAGTAACTAGACTGAAAGAACCAATATTTTGTTAAACACACTGGTAAAGTGTTTGGTTAATATATAATTTAATCAGCTCCATATTCTTGTACAAAAATAATGGTGTTTTTTAAAATAAATCTTAATTAGGGTCAGGGCTTAAAACTTGAACATGTACAGTAAATGTACATTAAAGGGGTGATTGATTGTGATTTCACTTTTTTAACTTTATTTAGTGTGTAATGTTGATGTTTGAGCATAAACAATATCTACAAAGTTAAAATGCCAGAAGTTCGATGCAAACGGAGATATTGTCTTTTAAAATTATGGCAGTTTAATGCCTAGAGTTACGGCTGGTAGGGACTACCATTGACATATATAGATGCCCTATTCAACCGTTCCAGGCATGTAGATGCGGCCGCCATCTTGGAACGGTATTTTTGACGTCATTCACCATACTGTAGGTTCGCACAGAGCCGTTGAGCCATTCTGTGCAGGATTGGGGCATCTTTCGAACATTCAGTGATTACTATGGTGAATGACGTCAAGTTTACCGCTTGACGAAGTTTATGGCGGATGGCTTACGTATAGCGGCCCATAGAAACAGTCGCTAATGAGGCATCTATGTATATATATATATATCTATATCTATGGGGACTACAACAAGTTACTTCCCGGGTTAGTGACATCACAAACCCTGAAATTTACATAAAGGAAGCCCGCTCCCAGGAACATGCAACAAAGGGGGCAAGGCCATGTTGCGCTGGTTTAGGATAATCAGGAAAATCAGGATAAAACTGCATATTAAAAGCTAACATAAGCAGTAGCATTTACAAATAAAAGCATATCTAAAAGTATGAGACAACAACAAACAAAAAACCATACCATTCTGAAACATCCTGTAAGAGCCATGCTTGCACAGGTTCAGCGCGATTCTCTTCACTAATATTCTCTGGGTCTCAATCGGGCTCAAACTGATAAGCAATATTGACGACGCGGTGACGCCATTGTTTACAATACAACACCAGAGCACATGCTGCTGAGGTGAGGGGTGTGACGTTTCTTGGACTGCACTAGGCTGTTTAGTGAATCACAACACACTGGGCCAGCTAACCAATCTGAACCCACTGCGTATTTCTGAGGGAAGGGCTTCATAAAACCAGGAAATCATCAGAGCGTTTATAAGAGAAGGGACAGAGTGGTGTAGAATAAAGGTAAATTATGTGAAAAATGTTTTTTTTTTTTTTTGTATTTTGTAATGAAGCATTAACACATGTTAGACTTAAACACAATCAAGCCTAGAAAAAAGCAGTCAACCACCCCTTTAATATCGAATGAGAAAGGCCTAAAATGTCATGCAGGGATAAGGTGAGTGTGTTTGATTCATTTCACTTATCATTACCTTTCTTCTAGACACTAGCAACACCAAGGCTATGGGTTAAATTCCCAAGGAATGCATGAACTGAGGTGAAATAGACTGAATGCAAGTTACTGATGTACTTGGCACAAAAGCTGCATACATAATACAAAGCGACATTAACAATGGCAAAGCAGTAATTGTTTGCAGTATACTGCTATTCACTGGAAACACTATTCGAAAAACAGTTGAACTTACGGCAAAGTGGTTTTAATGCAAATCTCTTCGATATTGATAATGCTTCCAGGCATCTATTTTCAGGAAAAACACACAGAATCACCAAAACCGCTGGCAAAAATTACATTCAAATAACATCACACAAAAATATGCAAAAAACAGGCTCATTGGAAAAATGTGCCTCTGCCTACATTATTGCTAAAATGTAGCTAAACATACAATTCACTAGAGTTTACAAATAAAATTAATACTAGTGGCAGTAAAGCAACTTTTATTCCTTTTCACATAAATTATAAATACTAGGGCAGATTATCGATTATTATACTACGGGGCCGTTGAATGCTTGAATCTGATTGGCTGACGAATGTTCTAAGGTGTGCAATTATTTTCAAGGAAACGCACGGCGAACGTAGTTCCAGGCAGTTCTTGACCGCATTACAGTTCCGTATCACTTCGCCAAATGATTTCAGTTATTTCAAAAGGTCTTACAACAACAAAATAACCAAAACCCACAACGACACTGGCCAAACACATAAATATAGTAAGCAATGGGATAAAAACGACAGATCATTTCAATTTTTTGCCACAAAATTACGTTTTATTATGTACGTTAAGCACATACTCTATTTCTCCCGCTCTCTCTTCCTTACAGACACACACACACACACACACAGTTTACACACATGGAAACATACGCGCTAATGTTGTTAGCGCTGCTCTGACGACTTTGTCAGTAAATAGTTTAGCAACTGAAAAGAACATGACATTTCTCACAAGCGAAGCGAGATAACAACGGCACTGTTCGTGAGGAAAATGAACTTAAAGTTTCACTCGTAGAGACGCTGCTGCCGAACACTTTTGAGAGACGGACTCAGAGAGGCAGGCTAATTCACACACGCTCAATCTCTCTCTTTCTCTCCGTCTCTCCCTCTCTCTCTCTCATAACATAGTTATTAGCTGCATTTGTCTGTTATCAACGGCTCAAGCCTCAGTATGTCTAAAATGACGTTTTGGAATTAGCAAGGGAGGCGATGGATGAGATGCGGAAGAAATAATCCTACTCACAATAGCGATTAAGTACAAAAACCGGACGAATCCCTTGAAATACATCATCTGATCGATGTGTTGAGGTGTGGCAACCGTAGTATAAGCGGAATAATTGACTCCGGACCGTTGAATTATTAGAAAAATAATGCACACCCGAGGTGTAACCTCCTCACCACCTCGGGTGTGCATTATTTTTCTAATAATTTAACGGCCTGTCGTCAATTATTCCTTACATAAAGACATTTTAATGTGATTCCTTGCACAGCACAGTCTTATGACCTCAATACATTTTTACCACAGTGCATGATTTGTAAACCAATAAATTTTGACATTTGCTTCCCATAACCAGCTCCATACGTATGGCTTTTCTGGTGTTGTAAACTTGCTCAGTAGCACACCTGATACAGCATTGCAGTTGCAATGTGGAGCGTCCGGGTATGAGCCCTGTGAAATGAGTCATGATAAAAGAGCTCAGAGACTAACTTAGACTGTTTTTATCTCATGTTCACTTTTGTTAACGGGGTCATGAACTGAGAAACCAAAATTCCCTTGATTTTTTGACATATAAGAGGTCACTGTACTATAAAAACTTCCTGTAAGTTTCAGAACTCAAAACTTTCTCAGTCTAAAAAAAGCTTATGTTGAAACTAGGTTCCCAAAACGACATGTTGTGGAATGTACCACTTCATGTTGTAATAGTGTGGATAAGCACCACCTCCGCAGAAGGAGATCAACAATTTGATATGAGTATTTATGCAGTTTAAACGTAAATCACAGCAGCGTCCATCTGTGAAGGATTCAAAGTGTCATGAAATGTGCAAGAAGTAACAATATAATTTTGTAGAAATGCTGCCACAGGTAGATTTTTTTAAAGGAGCAGTTGCAAAAAAACAAAACAAAAAAACAAAAACATTATTTTTCAGGATGGTTCAGTTAATGAGTATTCATTTTCTAGAGTAAACAAACAGGCAGTCGGCTCTTTCCAAAGCATAACCAATATGTACAGTCGAACATATTAAGTGTTACTATTTCTCCCATTCATACCCGTACAATTAGTCTCCTACAAGTGGCTTTTAGCATTATTCCCTTTATAATATCTCAGACCACACCACTGAAGTATGTAGTTGGTATACTTTGAGAGTTTGTACACTGCAGCCATCACCATTCAGCAGCTTCATTTGCTCTTCCTTGTCCTCCTCTCATGTCTCACCATCTTTCTCTTTACCTCCCCTCTCTCATTTGTCTACACCAAGCAGTGACAGCTTATGTAACAGCTCCAAACTTAGCTTCCTATTTGAACGGCACGTTACGCTTCTGTTTTTTTCTTCCATTACATGACTCATTTTAGTTATTACCCTTTGACAAAGAGAACAAGATAAGGGGAGGGCTGATCTGGAAGAAGCAAGAGAGAACGATCGAGAATAAGATGAGAAATAGAGAAGTGGAAGAGAAAATAAGGATTTAATTATTTAGTCTCTACAGAGGGAATCTGACCCAGATGAGGCTTTTGGCGCTATTCATAGGCCAGAGGTGCATGATGCTTCAAGGGGGGCTGCCCTGGGACAGGGAAACGACAGCACACAAAACCAACATTTTGAGCGGGTAACATGAAGGAGGAAATTGTGAGCGAGAGAATGAGGGATGTGAAAAACAAGTCACTTGTCTGCCTTGTAAATATCCTGATCTTCCATGAGACTGATTCCATGATCAGTCACACGCATTTCATTACTTATACTTTAAATTCCCAGTTTATAATACTGGTTTAACAGGGCTGCTTATAAGAACTTGCAGCTTACACATTATAACTTCTCACCAACCAATCATTTATGTATGTATTTATTTAGGTAGTTAGTGATGAATTTGGGGGGGGGGGGGGGGGGGGGTTGGTAGTGCTGTCAAATTGATTAATCGCAATTAATCACATCCAAAATAAAAGATTGTGTTTACATAATATATGTGCATGCATATACATATATATTTAAGAAATATTATCTAATATATATTTATATTTATGTATATCACATGTAAATATAAATATATGTATAGATGTAAATATTTCTTAAATATAAACATGTATTTGTGTGTTCTTACATTTACATAAATATATACAGTACACACACATATACAGTATTATGAAAACCCAAACTTTTATTTTAGATGTGATTAATCACGATTAACTGATTTGACAGCACTAGAAAAAATACATTACGTTCTGCTACGAAATCAATGTTTTAATTATTAAAAACATATTTATATATGTTTTTGTTGCCTTTATTTAATCAAAAAATACAGTAAAATCAAAAAACAGTGAAAATATAATTACAATTTGAAATAAAAGTTTTGTATTTGAATATAATTTAAAATCAATTTACTCTTGTGATGCAAAGCTGATTTTTAAGCATCATTTCTCCAGTCTTCACGTGATCCTTCAGAAATCATTCTAATATGCTGATTTGCTGCTGAAGAAACATTTCTAATTATTATTAATGTTGAAAACAGTTGTGCTGCTTTTTGTGAAAACAGTGATACATTTATCTTAGGATTCTTTGATGAGCAGAAAGTTAAAGTAACAGCATTTATTTGAAATAGAAATTGAAACAATATAAACGTCTTTACTCTCACGTTTTTTTTTTTTTTAGCAGTTTAATGCATCCTTGCTGAATAAAAGTATTCATTTTGTTCCAATCAATCAATCAATCAATCAATCAATCAATCAATCAATCAATCAAACTGATCCCAGACTTTTAAATGGTATGTCTTTGAAATATTATAAATTTAAAATAAAATATTTCGAAAAGAAATGCAGATGCTTTATGCACACTCGTATAAATAAATGCATGGCACTTATTGGTATATATCTTACGTCCATTTATGTAGATTTTTTTCTGCTCAAGTCTGCTCAACCCAACTGTTTCAAGTCTGTTTGATGAAGATGCATGCAAACAAATTTAGTTAGGTGAACTTCTACACACTGTTTAGAGTGTGAGGAGCAGTGTACACTGCGTAGGGACCATGTGAATTGGACAGTGTTACATTAAGGGAAAGTGGAGGGCATTTCCATATACAGTGAAATTCCCCAGAGATTTCCCTTACTTTCATCTTTCATTTCCTTGGGGCAGACAACAAACTTGAGAGAGCAAGAGAAAAAATGAGGTAGGACAAAAGAGAATGTGCAACAAAGCTGTTATCCCCTTGACTTTATTATTTCATTGTTATATTACATATAAATAAATCTAGGAATTTCTCAAAGTGATTAAGTAGGTCAGACTTCCACGCTATTCTCTGCATCCTGAGCTTTACATAGTGGTGTAAACAGTGTTGATATTGGCTTTCTAATAAATGCTTAGAGGCAGGAATTTCTCAATCCAACCCAACTAAAAATACAACTACAGTTTTTCCGGAATATCAGAAGCCGGGAGAGGATATGCTTTTGTTGCTGTCTGACTGAACCGCCAGGAACAAACATTAGAGGAAAAATACTACAACTTTGTCCTCTTCCTCGCCTAATTGGCCTTTTTTTAATACCGTACACTGCGCTTCGCTCATCTCCTCATTCCACTTATTCCTCCAACAGATTCCGTCTGCTCCAGCGCACGGGTGAATCAGCGCTCCGCACGGCCACAGCCACTAAACTTCCGATAAAATCAATGTTTAATTCACATCGCTCGAGGCCATTGACAGAAAGTGGAAGCCTTTCATCTACAAAGGGATACATGGAGGCTCCTAGCACGAAAGGAATCTTGCAGAATTAGTGCAATCGTCACGAGTTGTCCTATTTATTTCACTGAGCATGTGCTCTCGCTGACACTAAGAAGATCTGAGGGGCCCCGGAATGAGCCGTGTCCCGCTCACCCAATGAACTGCTGAAGTGAATGTGGACAGGGTGCAAAATGCACCTTTTAGTACTTCAAACGACAAGACTTTTATGCATAATATTGCTTTGTAGTGGACGTTATTTAATCCTGGTCTTGGGGACCTTCCGCTCTGCACGTTTTGCATGCCTCTCTTATTTAACACACTTGATTCATCTCCGTGAACTGAACTGAGTGTCCCCAGGACCAGGATTGAGAACCACTGTGCAAGGCCACTGTCAGGTGGGACAAACTGGGAATGTTGTCCAAGGCCGTGATGAGGGCTGGGGCCCCTACGTGTCATTTTGTCACAAACCCCGTGAATTCAAGTAATGACCTTGCATGAGTATTTCTGAGGATTCATAAGTTTGAGACATGCTGTCAAAATCTGGTAATTACACTTAATATTTTAAACGACAAAATTAAATAGTCATAGAAACACTTCATATAAAAGGTATTACTTTATAACCAAAAATGTTTATTAATTAACATAATATGGTTTGACGCAGATACTGTATTTATTTATTTGTTCATTTTGTTTAGTACAAGGTCTAACAAGAGTGAATTAAAAAAGTTTAGTCATTTAAAAAAGTTAGTCATTAAAAATTGCTTCATTATTTTTGTATTTATTTTAAAAACTCTTATTTTATTTTGAAAATACAAAAAGCGATGCTTCCAAGGACTAAGTTCAAATGTTGAAAAAGTTATTTACATTTAAATTGATCTTATTGTTGTGGTTTTAATAAAGGTAAAACAAATAAAACTGTACCAAAATATACACAGGTATTCTTTGAAGTACCAAGAACCAAACTAACAGGTTACATTCTTAGAACTTTGGCTAACATTCTGTTTAGGTCTTTGTTATGAAAGATTCTATTAACATTCATTCATTAACATCCATCAAAGATATCTGGTCTTGTTCTCAAAATGCTAGCACAAAAACATTATTTATACATCATTTATTGAACAATTTTTTTCTTAAACATTTTAGTTGGATATTCCTCTAACATTTTTTTTTTTAAAATGTCACTACTGATTTCTGAATGTTTAGGGAACATCCAAAAACAACATTCTCATAATGTTTGCAAAATGATAAAATGAAACATTCCATTAACATTCCCATAACCAAGAACAAACATATTTAAAACTTAAAAAAAAAAACCTGGACATTTTGAACATTCAGAGAAAATTAAATCTGATTTTTATAACTTTAGCATATAACTTATTTTTGTTAGCTGGTAATATGGTAATCATTCAGTATTGTTTATTCAGGCTGAGCTGCACAAATTATTCTGAGTGTTCACCTCTTGACCTGAAACAAATACCATTTGATAAGCATTCATGAACATCAGAAGCATAATTGAATATTTTCTGCCATGCTATGTTATATCTCTCACGGTCAGCTAGCTGGGGGCCAAAGACATTATCACAAACCTCCATCCACCGTAATGCCACCCGAAAGCTCCTCGCCTGGAATTCATTACTTCAAATGGGCCACCTACAAAGCCCTGTCCACGCTGCAAGCTGCTACGCCTCACTCGCTCTGCCAAACACTAATTCTAATTCGTCAACCTTTTGGAAATAGCTTATTTATGTAATCCCCCCTCCCCCTTCCACCATCCAAAAAAAAAAAAAAAGATAAAAAATATGCTTGCTTTCGAAAAAGCATAAATAATTAGCATTTTGTTAGTGCAGAGATAGCTTATTAAACAAAGCGGGAGCTTAGCGATGGAACGGCGTTTGAAGTGCTCCTGAATAATCCAGCTGAATATGTACTTGCCCTGCAGCACTGAAGACACGGCCAGAACCGTCACACCATACAGAGACACTGACACGTGACTCACTGCTAAAGCTTACTGAGACATGATCTTCAGCAGCAACACATGTAAAATCTGACATGTGCTAAACCCATTCCTCAATAGTTTCTAAAGATGTTTGTACCAACAGTCAGATGCCCATAGGCGATGACCTATCAGTTCCTGCGCTGGATGGCACTTTCCATGAATAAACTACACTTTGATCTTCCACAAATTTTTCTTAAGCATTAGAAGCACAAATATCATGTTTACTTTTTTTTGTTGTTGTTGCTGAGAGAACTATTAGATAGCTGTGATGCAACAAAAAATTAATCAATTAATCCAATAAAAATTATATATATTTATTAATAAAATTTATTATCAAAAAACAGGTTTTTATCACTCTAGTTGAGCTCCATGATCATATGTGGAGATAGGAGAAACCTACAGAAGGACAAACATCACTGCAACACTCCACTGATCTGGGCTTTATGACAATGTGGCCAAACTCAATCCTTTCCTCAGTGAAGACACATGAAAACACACTTGGAATTTGCAAAACTCAGACTGTGAGAAACAAGATTCTCTGGTCTGATGAACCTCAATTCTAAGCATCATATTTGAAGGGAACCAGCTCTGCTCATCACCTGCAGAGTACCATCCCAAAAGTAAAGTGTGGTGGTAGCAGCCTCATGCTGTGGGGCTGTGTTTCAACGGCAGGGATTGAGGGACTCATCAGAATAGAAGAAAAGCTTAATGCACCAAAATATTGAGATAGCCTTAATGAAAACCTAGTCCAGAGCATTCAGAACCTCAGATTGGGCAGAAGGTTCTTCTTCCAACAGGACAGTGACCCTAAGCACACAGCAAGAGTGGCTTATAGACAACTCTGTGAATGTCCTTGAGTAGCCCCGCCACAGCCTGGGCTTGAACCCAATCAAATATTTCTGGAGAAACCTGAAAATATACGTCTGCCCCCATCCAACCCGACAGAGCTTGAGAGGTGAAGAGGTGAGGAGAAGAATGGCAGATAATTGCCAAATTCTGATGTGCAAAGCTTGTTGAATCATACCCAAAAATGCTAGAGGCTGTAAAGCTGCTTCAGCTAAGTGCTGAGTTAAGGGTATGAATACTTATGCAATGTGCTTATTTCAGTTTTTTTTTAATTTTTAATAAATTTACGAAGTTGTAACAATTCTGTTTTTGCTTTGTCATTATGGTGTATGGGGTGTAGATTGATGTGGGGAAAAAAGTAATTCAAAGGAGTTTAACAAAAGGCTGCAACATAAAACGTGAAAAAAATTAAGGGGTATGAATACTTTTTATAGGCACTATATATATATATAAAATAAAGTTGAAATCAAATTATAAATTGCATGGTCAATGTAAAAAAACAAACAAACAAAAAACATTTGGTTCCAGCTATCTAGACCCCTCTTATCCATTCTGTGTAGTTTTATTTTAATGCAATGTAATGTAATGTAATGTAATTTAATTTTTTTTTATTTTATTTTTTTTAAAAAATTCTATTTAATGTATAATGCTGTAAAATGGTGAAAGTACACAAATTAGGGTTTTAAACCGAATTTAATTTTGGATAGCTAAGTTGCAAAGTAAAACAGTAATTTGACCTCCAGAGATTGACAATCATTATTTTCTGAAAGTTAAGAACCTTTCTTTTGAACATTTCTTGAAAAAAGAAAAAAGAAAAAAGAAAAATTACTCTTTTTATTATATAAAAAGTACTCCATTATTCATAGAGAATGCCAGTCTTTCATTTAACACAATATACTGCAGTATCAACTCAACTACAAGTAAGTTAAATGTAGAGCTTGAATTGAAAACTGGGATTACGGAGAATCAAATTGAACAATAAAATCAAAAATAACCTCCATCTGATTTTAAGAGGTGTGCTACAAACTGACAAGCGTCTCTAAAGGATCTCTTGAACTTTTCTGGGCTGATGGCACGTGACTCATTTGAGTCACAACATAGTGAAACTCATTTGCTGATAGTGATGGACAGAGAGAAATGTCAGACCTCTGACCTTTCGATGTGATCCTCAGGCAATGGTTGTGCCTTCCACTGACCCCTGCGAGCTTTCTTGAGAAAGCAATATCAGAAATTTAGCTAAAAATACAATCATGAGTGGTAAATATCTATCTAACTCTCACTTATTTCTCCTCAAGCTGTTTCACAACTCTGGAAAAAAAGCCACAGAGACAGTAAAGCATACAGTACAAACATGAACAAAATGTTATTCCAAGACTTGATGCAAACTGCTATGCTTTAAGAGGTTACCATAACTTTAAAAGGAATAACGAAGGATTTAGTATTTAAAAAGCCACTTCAGTTGTGTATACAACAGTTGTTTGTCTTTGACACCAACAGTCGGTGTATAAAGTCCTCAAACTGCTGTTTGTGTGTCAAACAGAAGCAATCAACCCACACTCTTCAAAAGAGGCTAAAATCATTTTTCTGCATGCACTTACTTCGTACGTTTACACAAGAGTTTGCAGTTATGACCTGGTAGGTTCCAAGAGCTCTTAGAAATAGTTTCCAAACAAGTGATTCTGACTCACTGACACCTTTAGCTTAGTTTTGTGGTCATGTTTGTGCATCAAACATCACCTTGATAGCTCCTCAAAGGTGACTGTCATGCTCCAGAGCGAACAGCAGAGATGTGGGTGTTGACCTTTGCACCGGTGACCTTAACTGACCACTGCTGCTCTGAACACAGTACGCTGGATTGAGAGAGAAAGTTCAGGGCTGGATGCTCACCAAACATTTCCTTTTAGCCGCAGAGATGGAAGAGTTTTGCTTATAAATATAGCAACTAATTCTGACTGTTTAGAGACAACTATTGTAAGGCTTATTTTGGGAAATGTTGCCATTAATGTCTAAATGAATTACTGCTGATATAATTAACAGGATAAATCACAGATACTGAAAATTACTAGAGAGATATAGTGCAATAAAAAATTAAAACATTTTAATTACATAAATAAATTATAATAAACATATTTTAAAAGCAAAAACTATAATAAAATACTTTTATTTTTATTTTATTATTTGAGAAATAAGGCCCATTCTTGTGGATTGGTGCTATTTGTGTCTTGAAGACTTAATGCTGATGCAGTTAACAGGAAAAATCACAGATACTTAACAATATTTAAGAGATATAACCCTGTATATAGTGCAATAAAAAAAATAATAAAACATGTTTTAATATTATTATAAACAAATTAATTATAATAAAAAAGTCTAACATAATAAAATTATTTTATTTTATTATTAAGAAGTCTAATTAATGTACATTCTTACCTCACAGAACACATAATACAAATTGCATTAGAGGTAAAATAATAATTTGCACTGTATATTCATTATATTTTATTTTTATTATGTGTTGGTATATCTGAATTTGTTGTTTCACTGTAAGATGAGGAACTGAAAAAAAAAATCACTACCTTACATCAAATGTATATAATATACAAACTCATAAAAATGAAAGTTTTTTTTTTTCCATGAAAAAAACCCCTGTAACATTCATACAAAATTTTTATTGCACAAAAGGTTCTTTCTTGTGGGAAAAGTTCTTATTTATTTATTTTTTTATATCAGAACATCAGCCAATGTGTATGTCTTTTAACTCTTTGATGTCCTTAAGCCCATGAAGCTTCATCTACACACCTGTCCTGAAGCCACTTCCACCCCCTGCAGTTGTGTCAGGGTCTCGTGTCAACGATAGGCTCAACGGAGCGCATAATCCAAGAGACAGACTCATCCACCTGCCTGAAGGACTCATTAACCCACAACACTTCTGAAACACAATGACATTCTCGACCAGGGGTCAGACTTGATGCTAAGCAGGGTTCACATCCCCAGCCGTGACTCTCACGCTGCATGCGTGAAGAGACGCAGCCTTCCATGCAGGACAACATACTGATTTGGACAGGAGCGACTTAACCTGAGCTCACCTACCAGTCTGGGTTACAAAACATTGCACTGGGGAGAAGGGATAGGATGGCAGAGAAACAGACCTGCTATGAAAGGGTTCCGGGGAAAAACACAGTACACTGCCACCACCTTGTTTAGTCATCGACCTATATGTAGACCGATATGTTTCAAGACCGGAAAAGATCATCACACTATTGTAGATCAAGACAAAAACTTTCACAAAAAGTCTTTTTTGCTATCTTCTTCTTCTTCTTCTTCTTCTTCTATATTCTACCTCTCTTGATGGTCAATTGCACATTGCCCTACTTGAGTTGTAGCAGCAAGAAGACTCCAAAAAGCCTGTCCTTTGAGTAAAAAACATATTATTATGGTATCTTCAGATGTTCTCTGGCAATAACCATTTTCCTAAGGATGATAGATTCTTCTGATAGAAAATGGTGGTTGTTTGTGTTCCATTAGTAGGTTTCGCTGTAATTTCCAAGAAACCAGCAATCTTAATTTTTTTAAATCTATTTTTTGGAGCACTTGACTTTTTTAATGTCAATGGAAAATTAGAGTCTTGCGTTGACAATGATAAGACCATGTGTTGTTTCTTCAGTTTTATGGAAAAAATAATGGAGAAAAAAATATTCCAAGTAATATAATATAATATAATATAATGTAATATAATATAATAAACTGAATTGTAAGGAATATTTATGAAAGTTTGTGGAAAATCTGCAGATTTTACCTGGTTAAGTAAAGGAAAACAAATTAAAAAATCATTTGAGTGGCACTAAAATATTAACACTCTGTTGTGTTAGAAATAACATACTGTACATAACATAACCCCAACCTAAACCTCAAGTGGATGTGAGATAAAAATACATTTGCTGAAGCTACATCAGAAGAGCCATACATATATAAAGCTAATTATGTGATGCAAATGTCAAAATATATTAGTTTACAAATCATGCACTATGGTAAAAGCATTCTGAGGTCATAAGCAAGCACACAAAAGGTCTTTATTAATTGGATAATATGCCCCCCTGTAAATATAATTTCTTACATCAACTGAGTTGTATGATACAGTAGTTCAACTATCTGTAGGACATTCTGGCAAGCTACTGTATGCCAGTTGAACCTCAAGTTTAGATATTTGCTGGCACCCCAGGAACTTCTCAAAGTCTGTGCCCACTAGACAGGTCAGGTCACTCTCAGACTTCGACAAATCTTCCCCATCTCCTTGTTTACCTCCTCTGACCTGATTTTAGTCTGGCCCTTCCCTGGAATAGCAAAAGCAACTCTAATCCTTCCTCAAGACTTTTTCCAAATCTCACCGAGCAGGAACAACCCCAGCCATCTGTGTGTCTCTCTATTGATCTAGCTTCCCTGAGAAGATTCTGGAAGGCTGGAAAATCCTCCCCACCGCCACCAGACTGCACCGCTCAGCGGCCACCATTCATCAGATTGGCACGTGCTGTTCTGTGGCCTTACTGAACATAAAGGCACGTCTGGACGTCCATCTCCCATTAGACTCATGGACGTTACGTCTCTTCGGAGGTCCGCGACAGGAAGTTGTTGGCTCAGTAGGGTCTCTCGTTTCATGTGACCATCTCTGTGTTTATGGAAGACCTTTCACACAAATGCACTTTTTCTTTAATATGAACGCAGTATTTTTTTCTATATTGCACTGAGCAATATGATATCCATCTCAGACTTATACTGACACCAAGGGCCAGATTTACTAAACTGGGCAAATTAGCGTGAGAGCACAATCTCATAAAAGTGCCGATGGGAGTGAGAAGTTCTGTGGGTGATCTACTGACAATACGCAAATTAATGAACAAAAATGCAGTCAGATCACTTCCATAATGACCAACACAATCTAACAAGAGCAGCGCAAAATAGAGGATGGTCACAAACAAGCAGAGTCGATGATAAGGTCCAACATGGGTTAAAAAAATTTTGGATGTTAAATAATGGCAAAATTACCAGTAAACTGACTACCGAAAACTTTAGTAAATCACATTGCATGATTCATTTAAATACTCTCCTCCTATAAATTTTGCATCTGAAAGGGAAACTCCTACAAATACATATGCAATAAGGTGAGCCGCAAATATAACTGTGTCCATCTCTTTCTATTGCTACAGTTTCACGCATGTCTTTAGTTAATCCCGGCAGTAGTTTTTTAATGCCAAAAGAGGGTTTGCTCTGGTGCAAGTTGTTAGTAAATCTGACCCCTAGTGGTGTGGATATAGCATCATTCAAAATAAATAGTATTTGGTAACCAATTCCAACCTGATCTCACAGGAACGTAACTATACTGTACTGTGCGAGATGCCAGGTTTGCACAAATTCATACAATCTGTACGGAAACATATGATTTTTAGAAAAAAGTAAGAATAAATGTCCTTAACCAAACTATCAGTGCACATAAGCAGGTATACGAAAACGTATAAATGAGATCATACAAATTCATACAAATTATCCACCAATTTGTGAAACTGTCATAAAACTGATAAGTATTCAACCCAGGGTTGCCAGGTTTGCATAATAAAACCATCCCAATTGCTACTCAATTATAGCCCAATCACGTCTAAAACTAGCCCAGTCGCGTTCCAGAGCTAATTGGCTAATAAAATCGCCCCAAAATCACATTTGGTGGGGAGGGGTCAAAAACTCCTTACGGGGGGGCAAGGGGTTTTGCTTCAACCCGCAGACTAAAAAAACAACCCGTGGGAAAACCACACACTTGGCAACAATTATTCAAGTGATCATGTGATTCCAGAATGGCGGTTCCAATGAAATGTTAAAATAAAATGGCTTTTCTTAAGCTACATCTAATAGGATACATATAAGACTGCAGTCTTGTATATTAGTGTATGACTTTAAACATGTACACATTTTTAACAAAGTACTATGAATTTAAAAACAAACATTTTATATCAGCTTATGGCAGTGAAATGTCATTTTTTAGTCTGTTTATGGGGATGTTTACACATTTGCAGAGACAAGTGAGGCACGCGACTGGCTGAGGCATCCCTGACTGCTCGGACAGTTCGACCTTCTGCGGCAGAGGGGGGCCGAGGGGGGAGTCCCCGTTCCCTGCCCTGCCCTACAGAGAGGGCCATCTGTGCTAGGGAACCTCACGCCGAGGACCTGGCCATGTATGCCATGCCCTGTGACTCAAACACACACACACACATAACATACACTTCTGCTATCAGCCTTTTCACTGAGAGCTTCTGTCAGACCTCATGCCACTCTCCATCTAACCATGCCGAAATGATCACAGGAAAAGGATACATAACTCTTTTTTGATGCACGGGTCACCGCTCTCACCTACCAAATTAACATCACATATATTTCTGATGTACAAAAGCAGTTCTGTCATGGCTAGGATGTCAAACATCACCTGAGGGGAATCATTAGGAACTCATACATGTGTTGCGTGCTGCAAAATGTGATAACAGAATAAGTGGCAGCACTTTGTTCTGGTCTCATTCGGGGAGCTGGTGAGCTTGTGGCAGCACTTAAACCTCCAAAACATTTGCGTGAGGGGCACAGGACGGGATGAGCCAGGAATATTCAGAGGATATGTG
This sequence comes from Tor tambroides, assembly GCA_021397915.2. Classification (NCBI taxonomy): domain Eukaryota; kingdom Metazoa; phylum Chordata; class Actinopteri; order Cypriniformes; family Cyprinidae; genus Tor; species Tor tambroides. The sequence continues at coordinate 23,499 of JAFVLL020043254.1, forward strand.
ATGTGGAAAAGCATTTTCAGGTCAGTAAAATCGAAAAAGACAAATAGAACGCGAGAGAGGATGCAGTGCTGAATGTAAAGCCATGCACATCGAATTCAGCCTAATATGATTTTGTGTTCTGTGTCTATTCAAGTCAGCCTTGATTTGGTTTCCAACACTAATCGCATCATCCAAGAGATTTGCATGG
>JAFVLL020043256.1:0-105990 GCA_021397915.2 Tor tambroides
ATATATATATATATAATATGTGCATTATATTTTAAATATTATATAATAATTATATATAAAATAATATAATTATATTATATATACTACAATTATATATAAATATCCATTCTTATCACATTTACATTCAATTATGAATATACATATATATATATATATATATATATATAATTTTTTAAATAAAATTTATATTATACTATTTATGTAATTTATATTAAAATTACTAAAATAAAAACCATTTTTCATCACACTTAAATTACTAATGCAAATTATAATTTGTTATATATGTAACATTAATTATGCAAATTCATATATATTAGCCTATATTGAAATTACAAATTATACATTAGATATAAAATATAATAAATAAATATATATATATATATATATATATATATATATATATATGTGAGTGTGTGTGTGTGTGTGTGTGTTGTTTGTATATAATTACATATAAAAACCATTTTTCATCACATTTAAATGACTTACTCAAATTATAATATATATGTATATTTTTTTCAATGACATATTTAGTTAATAATGTGTCACTTAATCATGTCTTTGCATTACATACAAACTATCAAATCATTTGTGTCATTTGTAATCACGGAAGATGCACAAACACACTTTTTAAGTTGCAACAATATTAACGATGAACATTCACATTCTTCACCAGCAACATGGAGGAGTTTAAGGTTCAGACCGCCAAACACCCCGTACCCAACAGTTCGCCCATGCGGCCGCACAGCGATCACCCGAAAGATCACGCGGCCAAACGCCTGTCCTCCGCGTCCAACGGCACGAGCGACGGAGGAGCGGGAGCCAAAACGCCTGTGGAGATCACCGCCCTCGAGGAGTCCTTCCGCCGCTTCGCCATCCATGGAGACACGCGAGCCACCGGCAAAGACATGAACGGCAAGAACTGGTCCAAACTGTGTAAAGACTGCGGCGTCATCGATGGCAAGAGCATCACCCTCACAGACGTGGACATAGTCTTCTCCAAAGTCAAGTAAGTCAGCATTTGCACTGCTTTTAAACACTTAACCAGTGCTGGGGAAACTTACTTTTAAAAGGAATGCATTACAGTCAAACCAAAATTTATTCAGACACCTTCAACATTTCTCACATTATCACAGTTTATTTGCTACCGTTTAGAAAATGGTAATAAAATATGAAGAACTCCGAGTTAAACTGTGTCAGAACAAACTCATCTTGATAATGTCAGATAACTTTGATAGAAAGGTATGTAACAAAACATGGTCAGGTCAAAGTGTCAAATCAAGTTTTTGCTCCAAATTTTTATCAGTTTTACTGGTAGTCCACTGTATGAAGAATTTTTGGGTATAATATGTCACAGTTTACTTTATTTTGCTATCCTCACTTACATAAATCAACTATAGTGTCCTGCACCCACTAGTAAAAAAATATAAAAAATTATATCTGCTGTCTGAATCATTTTTGGTTCAACTGTACAATATTGCTTTACTACCTAAATAAGTAACTAATTGTGTCATGGATAAACGGATAAATAGTTTTTTTTATTCTTGATGCAAGCTAATGACGTGATATGCACAATAAGCTTGAACTTACAAATCTGAACTTCTACTTTTTCAGTACTGATTACATTTACGTGCAATTACATTTTACATTCATGCATTTAGCAGACACTTTTATCCAGATGCATTAATGCATTTAATATATTCAGTTCATGCTCTACTGTTTGAGCTACAATTAACATTTCCATCTGCCTTCTTGCATCACTCACTTTAAGTTTGTTGCATTGCATCCTGGGATTGCATTGTCTATGAAGCATGCATGCATGCAATGCTGTCTCAGATTTTGGCCAAAACATTGTGCCTGAAATGCTCAGTGCTGTCTAGGTGGGATGCGATTACACTGTCAACCAATAGGATTTTCTTGCAGACATCTGGCACAGTGTGTCACGTACGAATAAACACAGATGTTGCATGCGTGTAAACAGCAAAAACACTATGAGATCTGATTTGGGCCGCGTTCAGATGTGGTTTTAAATCACATCTGGTCATCTGACCCACTTTTACTCACTCGCATTCAATTCTCCGCTTAATGCGTCACTGTTTCACAGCAGGTTCAGGTAAGGTTAGCGAATCATGCAGGGAAGATGCAACTGAGTGACAGATTAATATGCATTTATTTAGTTGTCTTTCACATGTGCATGTCAAATTAAATCATAAATCATACAGCCTCTTTTATTAAGCTGTGTCAGAGGACAAATGCTTCAACTGAGAAGCAAAATTGCATTTCTTAACTGATCTGTGCATTATGCAATATTAACAGATGGGATAAAAAAATGTGTATGTGTCAAAATATTGAATCAGTGCAATAAGCTTTGCAGTGTAGGAGTGTAGCTGTGATTTTCTTTCTGTAATAGAAAATATTTATATATATATATATATATATATATATTATATAAACATTTATATAATATATATATATATATATATATAAATTAAAATAACTAAAACTAAAAAATGATATTATTTGATATTATATAAATTCTTTATTTATCTAACAATTATTAAATATATTATTTAATATTATTTTTCAAATAATATTATACTTAAAAAAAATAAAAATGTCAAAATACACAACAAAATTACTAAAACTTTAAAATGAAAATATATAATAAAATATATTTTAAAAAATCTTATATTAGAATATTAACAAAAATGATATAGCATAATAGTGTATCAGTGAAACTAAAATAACACTGTGCGGTGAAGAAGTCATGCTGTGTTGATATTTTTCTGATTCTTCCCCCACAGCCACAGGCCATGATGGCTCATGCTGAATAACCCAGATGACTGCAGGACAGAAAGAGTCATCGCTGCTTCAGTAGGGCCAGATTTTAATAACATGCCCTTAATATAGAAAATGAATTTATCAGAATCATTGTAGTATTTATGCATGGAAGATATTCTCTGCCTTTTATCAAGCCTACAGTAGTGAAGAGATTCTTCACCCCGACTGAGCAAGAATAAAGATTATTCTGCTAGACGGCGTCAGAACAACGTGGCTGAGCAGAAACGAGAGGCAGAAAGAACAATGCATGCAATATGTGGCATGCATTAACATTTAAAGGAAAAGTGCAACCAAAAAGGAAGTCAGTCCAAACCTGTATGCTGTTCATAAGAGTATTATTAAACATTTTAATGCAGGTCTTTTTCTTAAAAACGCTATGAAAATATCATGACAGTAGTCCAAACAACTCCTGTATTCAATTCCAAGTCTTTTAAAGTAAGCAAGCAAAATATAACTTACTTAGCAAAATATTTTGATATTTTTAAGCTGTTTTTTTACCCTTTTTCAGCTTTACTGCATGAGCCAAACAGAGCGTGTAGTCAGCATGTGTGCAGAGCAGGGCTTGAAAACGAAAAAAAAAATTAAATCGGTTCACTCCGAGCACAATCGATATTTTAACGTTTCTGTTCCTGCGTTCCTCATGTATTATTATCGTTCCGAAACCGGTTAATACCGGTTAATAACGTTATTTATTTATTTATTTATTTAATTATTTGCCAATAATAATAATAATAATAATAAAATACAGCGTTTTCTTTACTCAAAAAAAAAAAAGAAAAAACAACAACACAGAAAATCTGTTATCTTAACCCGCTGCGCTTAATCATAGCCAATACAGCATCGTCTTTTATAGATTTTGGCCAAATGTAGCCTACTAAACAAAAGAAAAAATCTGCTAACGCTTTAACGACATTAAAGTATTTTTTCAGGATATTTAAAAATGTTTGCTGCATTGTTAGACACTCTTATAAAATTGCGTTTTGAGAGGGGAAAAAAACAGGCTGAGCCGCATTTTATGATTACATTCAGAAATAATGTAGGCTAAAATGCCGGTAAAAGCAAAATGTTTACAAACATTATAAACACAGTTAAAGTTCCCTTCTCTCCACAACAAATCCTCTAAAGTTAAGGCGATTTAAAGCGTTTAGGCTATATAAATGTAAAGCCAAAAACGAATTAATTTAAGGTGAAACTGATGCCTACCTCTCTCATTCGGCACGAATCCAAATGTTTTCATATTCGCGACGTATCTGGATGCTAAAATATTATTATTTATGAAATAGGCTTTGTGCTTCACTCGCATCGATCATCATCCTTCGCATATCAGCATAGTGGTCACGCTGATGCAACAGATTGTAGCCTACAACCGAGCAGTGCTACTTATTATATGATTCTTTAACTGTATTTTGATAATGAATTTTGATAATGAACAGGCTGCAATATCGCAAAAATATGTTGTCTGTGTGCGCGTCAAGCGCCGGTGCGATAGACATATACTGGTATAGCCTACAGATAGAAGCAAGACATTCAAAACTGTCAAGCTTTTGCAAAGTAAAGAAAACTACTTTCTGCTGTCGTTTTCCTTTCCGTGAACTTTGGATCGTGTCACAATAAACCGAAACTCAGCTCTTTTTTTTCTTTCGTTTTGTTAATCTGTCAATGATTTAAGTGAAATATATTTCGTGCATATAGCCTATACATATTCCTTTTTATGTAAGCCTATAGTTTTATTCTGTTTTCTCCATTCACAGAAGCGCTGCAGGGGCGTGTGATCTGTTGAATCCATCTTACACTATCCTCGGATAAACTCTAACGCCGGTGCATTATTGCGTCTTACCTATGACGAGTTCACAGCTGAGCGCGGGCGGGCATTTCACGCGTTGGACGCGTCAGCGCCACATTTGCAATATAGGCCGTAGCCTACTACTTGAATTTGTGATTGGTTGACAGCAAATTTCAAATATTAAATGGAACGATAAAATAACGTTATTAACCGGTTAATGGCCATTTCAAATTTTTGATTCTGTTCGGAACTATAAAATTTGATTTCGTTTCTGGTTCTGTTCCTGTCAAAATTTCGTTCGTTTCCGGTTTTCGTTTTCATTCCTTGAACCGGTTCAGAGCCCTGGTGCAGAGGCTCAGGCCAAAGATCAAGATTGCAGTCAAACAGCATCAGAACTAAAGGCACGCGTCTCGTTTAATCAGTGCGGCCTGTGACAGATTAAAACCCCTCCGAATGATGTTAATGATGCTTGATAGTCACGGTGCATTTAAAGCTGCAGCAGACAGCAATGCAAACATTACATGACTTCCCCATTCAGCACGTAATACCACATTACCAACAGACATTCACTTAACATAATCACAACACTTACAGCCTTACATGCTGAGAAAAAAAAAATCTGCTGATTTGTACATACATTATTACCTAATTTGATGATGCTGAGTTCAAAAATATAATATAAAAATATAATCCTATTATAATGGAAAAAATTTAATTCTGCTTTCCCCAGACTAAATGCATAAATGTGAATGGGATTCATGAGTTGACGAATTAATTAAATCAGAAAAAAATGAAATGTATAGTTTTAAAATAAAAAAAATCAAAATAAAACATTTTTATTTGTTCAACTGCATATCATGTGACCATTAACTGACATCAGAAAACCAAGAACGTGCATTTGTTGTTAAATTATTGAAATATTAACTCAAATCTCTGTGCATCTTTAAAAAAATGCTGATTTGCATATATAATATTACCTAATTTGATTATATCACATAGATGTCAAGAACATTTATAAAGTGCTTTGGAATGTCATTTTATTTTTAATTCTTTTTTTTTTTACATAAGTGGTATAATGTTATTTTATATTAGATTTTGTTTAATTTACCATTTATTTTTGTTTTATATGAGCTTTTAATGCATAAAAGTCAAATTTTCATGACAAAAAGAATTATTCAAAATGTATCATTTAACTTACAATCTGCTAAAGGAGTGGAAAAATATGTTCAAAAATCCATTTAATGTCAAAGCACTTCTGTGCTCTGTAATTTTCTGTGGCCGTTTCAATGCAGTAAAACATCGATGTGGCAGAAAACATCTGGCTGGAAAAAAATCAGGATTAGGCATAAAATAATATCATGCATGTGAAAATGGACTGAAAATTGAAATAATAATTGTAATCTGGCTCAGATTCAGACAGGAATCATGACTTTATGGCAGTTTTTCTGCTGATTAAGGGAGAATACAAGACTTCTTCACCGCACAAATGGTTATAAAAAACAAAAATGCTACAAAATGCATCATATTTTGTGAAAAAGTGTGATGTGCTTAAGAAAAACATTATTTTTGGAATCAGCACCTCAAAAAGAGTAAGAAACAAGTATTGGGTTCAAATATCATGCAGAGCTGTTGTGTTTATGTGTTATATGTCTTCATGTGTTAATAGCATGTTTAGGTAAATATTGCTGTTTATGACTATGAATATGAAAGCACATGTTCATAGTTGAGAGGACAGCAGTGAGAGAGAGAACAGCGGCTGACATTAGGCAGCAGGAACAGTTGCAGCGCTGAAGGATCGCACAAACAAAACTGCTCAGCAAAGAAGTTCAATTAATTATAAAGCCAAAGAGGCATGTTTACCCAAGCTTGTTGCTATGACAGCAGGGGGAGACGGCAGGCTTTATGGGCTTTTGTTTAGGTTCTGGATCACCACAGTAAAGGCTGTTTGTGTTTGTGTTACTATGCGCCGTTTTAAGTGTTGCTTCACGAGCCGAATGCATTCGCTGTACAGTAAGTGCATGCCTAGAGTCGTAATGCAAATCCTGCTTCAAGACCAGATAAATCAGCCGCTCTCTACTAGTTCTGCTTTGGGACGCTGATTTTGGTGAGCAGATGCAGTACCAGAACTGTTTATCCTAAGTAAACAAAATACCGTGCAGCTTGATTGGACGCTTGGCTCTTGATGGCAGCAACTACAGATACGGGAAGCATTTCCTCTCTTTAAAAGAAGATTAGAAGTGCATTTCTTCTTCTGAAATGAAAGACTGGAAAACGCTGTACAGCCGTGATGCTGGGCCTCTCAGAGCTGACGTGTTTGTGTGATCACACACGGCTGTTTACACGCATCTGCTCTCAGTCCATGCAACACTTTCTGAGGCCTTTATCTAAGCACTTACTGTGCAAACTTAAAGGGACAGTTAAATGTGCTGTTAATTTACTCACCCTCAGACCATCCAAGATGCAGCTGACTTTTTCTTCTTCAGTTGAACAGTAAAGAAGGTTTTTAGCTGAAACCGTAGTCATTGGTGATTCATAAAATGAATGTCAATGGCTACCGGCACTTTGAGAGTCAAAAAAGCACATCAGGCAACACAAAATGAATACTCGTGGCTCCTGATGATATATTGAGGTCTTATGAAGCAAAACGATCGGTCTGTGCAAGAAACTGAACATTATTTACCACATTATTCATTAATCCAGAGCCTCAGACAAATGGGAAATCTGATTTTTGGTTCTTTTGGACAGTTCATCAATATGAACCGGTTCAAAAGAATGATTCGTTCATGAACCAGACATCACTCCTTGTCTGAGGCTCTGGATTACAGATAATAATGTTGTAAATAATATTTAGTTTCTTGCACAGACCGATCGTTTCACTTCATAAGACCTCGACATATCATCAGGAGCCACTGGGATTAATTTTACTACATCTTGGATGACCTGAGCGTGAGTAAATGAACAGCTAATTTGAATTTTTGGTTGAACTGTCCCTTTAGAGTATATTTCATGCAAAAATCTTCATTTATGGACCCTCATGTTGTTCAGACCCTGTGTTATTTTTCATGTACATTGCAAAAGCAGAATATCCAAGCTGCTAATTTTGTTTGATATCTTCATTTCAGTGTCTTGTTTCTCATGTGTTTCCAGAAGCTCTTTTAATCAGGCCCTGCATGTTTCTGCTCTGCTGTGTTTATATTTGATGCCACAAAATATACTGACGACTTTATCATCCGTTTGTCATTGTTTTCTAGGAACAAATCTGCCCGCACTATTACATACAGCCAGTTCAAAGAAGCGCTGGCAGAGCTGGCCAGGAAACGCTTCAAAGATAAGAGCAGCGAGGACGCCGCGCAAGAGGTTTACAAAATGATAGAAGGGAAATCGCCCGTTATATCTGGAGTTACGGTAAAGCCCACAGCAGACGTGCTGTTCTTTATCTAAATAAAACAGCTTTGATAGTATCCTGTTTTTCTCAAACCTTTCTAAGTCGCTTTGGATAAAAGTTTAATAAACGCATAAATGTAAACTGGTGTTCATGAGTTGATGAAAAGCTTATAATTAATTAAATCATAACACTAAAAAAGAAAAAAAGTATTTTATGTTCACCTGCATTTAATGTGACCCTTAACCAACATCAAAGAACCAAAACATGAATTTGTTGTTAAGTTATTGAAGTAATAACTTTAAGTAAATATTTTAGGTCAAGCAGGTTTGGCTGACAAAAATTTTTGAAATCTTTTATTCTGTTGTATACGGATGAAATTTACTCATATTTCTTTAATTATCGGTTTTAAATGTATATGAATGAATATTGTTTACAGTTAAATAACTAGACCATCTGCTGATTTCTAAATGTAACAATAGTGATGATTATATGGCAGTGATGATAAATAGTTATAAATATGAAGACATCATGAGCTCATACAGTAATGTTCAAAAGTTTGGTGTCAGTAGGATTTTTTATTTTTTTTTAAATTAATATTTTTAATATCAAGAATGCATTGAATTGATCAAAAGTGCAAGTAAAGATATTTATAATGTTACAAAAATAAATGCTGTTCTTTTGAACTTTATATTCATCAAAGAATCCTGGAAAAATAAAATGGATCACGGTTTCCACGAAAATATGAAGCAGCACAACTGTTTTCAACATTGATAATAATCAGAAATGTTTCTTGAGCAGCAAATCAGCATATTAGAGTGATTTCTGAAGATCATGTGACACTGAAGACTGGAGTAATGATGCAGAAAATACAGCTTTGATCACAGAAATAAATTACATTTTAACAGATATTCACATAGAAAACAGCTATTTTAAATTGAAATAATATTTCACAATTTTACTGTTTGCATTTTTGATCAAATAAATGTGGCCTTGGTGAGCAGAAGCATGTTTGGGTGAATTATTGCTATTATAAGTCTCTTTTTGGACTCACAGAGAGCCGTGGCTTCCCCGACCGTGTCCCGTTTGACTGACACCACAAAGTTCACCGGATCGCACAAGGAGCGTTTCGACGAGACGGGCCGCGGGAAGGGCAAGGCAGGGCGGGTGGAAGTGGTGGACACGTCCGGATACGTCTCCGGATACAAGCACGCAGGGTCCTACGAGAAGAAAGTTACAAAACCTCCACAAAAACCCATGTGAGATTCTCCATCCAGCAGTGAACGCGACAGAAGACAAACCCGACTCTATAAAGCACAAACGGATTTCCCATTTTCCATTGAGGGTACGTCTTTTTCTGTGAATAACATTTGAGTTCATGTTCCTCTTCCTCTAAGTGTTTTATTTCTATTAACTGGAACGCTGTTTACATCTAAACGCCGACGTCACCAGCTGGTACGTTCCTAACAAACACGATGATGCCAAGAGAAAGACGAGGGACTACAGTATTGCACGCTCTACTAGTGCAGGTTTTTGCTGATAATCTGTCGTGAATATTGACATGAATATTTGGCATTTTGTGGCTTCTCTAATGATGCAGTAGAATCAGGCCTGAAATATACTTTGCAAGTGCATGATCCCACAAATTGTGTTACAACTACACACAAAACTGCGATTCCACGTTGTCCATTTCTATGTATGTTTTAATGCATTTGGCAAATGCTTTTATCCAAAGCAACTTTAATTGCATTTCAGGGCTAAATTTGATCAGTTCGTGCATTCCCTGGGAATCAAACCCATGACGTTGGCATTTCTAACATGCTTGTAGAGTATGTTTCAGGCCTAAGATAAAATATATTTAAATGTATTTGTCTCTGTATAAATTATGCATCATTTAAAGGAATAGTTCACCCAAAAAGGAAATTTGCTGTAAATGTGCTCACCCTCAGGCCAACCAAGATGTAGATGAGTTTGTTTTTTCATCATATTTGGAGAAATGTAGCATTGCATCAGTGTCTCAGCAATGGATTCTCTACTGCAGTGAATGGGTGCCGTCAGAATGAGAGTCTAAACAGCTGATAAAAACATCACAATAATCCACACCACTCCAGTCCATCAGTTAACATCTTGTAGACAAAAGCTGCATGTTTGTACAAAACAAATCTATATTTAAGACATTTTGATCTGTGCAGATTTCTCTCCTGATTCAGACCAGACCACTTTTTCACTGGAGGAAGCGTTATTATGGATTATGGACTTGTATTTTAGTTAAATTTGTTTCAGCTTTTGTCTTCTCAAGATGTGAACTGATGGACTGGAGTGGTGTGGATTATTGTGATGTTTTTATCAGCTGTTTGGACTCTCATTCTGACGGCACCCATTCACTGCAGAGCATCCATTGCTGAGCAAGTGATGCAATGTCACATTTCTCCAAATCTGATGAAGAAACAAACTCATCCTAATTTTGTATGGCCTGAGGGTGAGCACATTTTCAGCAAATCTTCATTTATTGGTGAACTGATGCATTCATGGCCTAAAAAACTGACTTGATAATCATTTGGTTCTGCTTCCCCATCTCATTTACCTAAACCTAGATTCTAAACTCTAAGAAATCTACTGGTTTTGTTTGCATTTCATATATATTCAATAATAACCGAGTGCAAAAGTCCAACCATCATAAATTATTGTTTGATGCATAAAGAACTGACCGCTGGTGCTCAAGATTGTATATCTAGTAATTTGGTCGATGTTTTTTTGTATTGATGGCATAACTATGTATTTCTAATGCTTCTAATGGCATAATATGAAACACTGCCTGTGTGTTGTAACTGTGGAATGATTAACTATAGTATGTGAAAGCAAACACCGCCAGCAAAAGTTCAGGATTTGCTCCGATCACAATATCTGACCCAACGCATCAAGCGTTACCATACCTCAGTACAGAGGGAATAATGGCAAACCAGCGGGAAACATGGCTGACCGTCCTTACAAAACTCCAAACATGACAAAAACAAATAGTTGGCTGAGGTTTCTAATGATTTTAACACGTATAATCAGACCCACACAGAATCTGTAGCACTGAATTGGGAACAATGTTCGTTTATGGCTAATCTGATTATCTTTCTGCCTACTCTAAGCTTTATTATTCGCACATTTTACCATATTAAAGTCCATTATGCAGCATTGAAAATGTGATTAAGCCTGCAGATTGTGTCTGGGCCTGTTTATCAGCAATAAATCAAGCTGCAAATGAAATATTAAAAGGTATTTTGTATTCTGCAATGGTTTTAGTTTGAAAAGCACTGTTGTTATATTTAACATGTCATATCGAGGCACTTTGCTGGGGGTTTTTTTAGTACGTGCAGTTGTTTCTGCCTACAGAACAATGTTTACATGAGAAGTGGCATGCTGTAACTAATGCTGGCATGGTATACGTCTAAATGAATACATTCCCTTTACCATGACTAGTGTTCAGATTTATTTATAAACGCACTGCCATCTGAACACGCTGGACGAGATCCAACCTTCAGGGTTCCCACACTTCTGAGCAGTTGATTTCAGTGATTTGCCATGAGATTTCCAGTCATTTGTGAATACTGGAAGTGAATTTTTCAAAATAATCATTCCGATTCACTAATCAATCATTTGAACTGATTTATGAATCACTGATCCACTCAAAAGAAATCACACCACTTTATGGCTTGCAAGAAGTTTTGCTCAGTGTAAGCGCAATGTTTAGCTAAATTAATATTTAAAAATTTGTATTATATGCATTTTTAAGAATTTACGACAAGACAAATCTAAAACTCCCTAACATTTATTATGTGCTAAACTGATTTGTGAATCACTGACTTGCTCAAAAGAACTGACAAGTTTTGTCAATGCAAGCGCACTATTTAGCTAATTTCATATTTTAAAACAGAGCATTACTAGTAAAATCTATGTTAATTATATGCATTTTTAAGAATTTAAGACCAGATCTGGAAAACACAAATGTGAAATTCCCTAACATTTTTTATGTGCTAAACTGATTTGTGAATCACTGATTCACTGAAAAGAATCGAGTCTAAAGAATGATTCACTCACAACTCAGTTTTACTTGAGCCAATTTAATATTTCAGAGCATTAAGAACTTTTACAATTTTATGACTTTTCCAGATCTGAAAATGACATATTTTATTTTATGTGATGGTGGGAACCCTGAACTTTGTAATAGACGATGTTGTCCATGTCTATGGAGCGAAGAAGGGAGGAGTGAGAGTGTACAGACATATTCTTCTACAGAACATCTATTTTCAGATAAGAATAGTGGCTACGGATCATAAATATCAAGCTCTCCAGCAGAAAGTGACTCATATTTATGATAACAACCACAAGTATAGATGTTGTTGTATTTAACGTATGATTTGAATGTTTTGTGTGCTTAATGCCAAATACTGTTAACCATCCGTTTGAGGAACAATACTGTCTTATTTTTTAAATAATGTTTTTTAATGTTCTACAGTATCCTGATATGCATGTCATATGGTGATGGTAAAGCGATTTTAACGTGTCAGTGTTTTGTAGCATCGTATTGAATAAAAAACGAACTGCCTGGTCCTTCTTTATTTCCAATGCATATGAAGACTTGAAGGATTGTGTTCACACTGAAACTTTTTCTGTATTTGAGACTTTAACAGGGTTTCAATTTAAGACATTTTTAAAATCAAGTAAAGAAAATTTAAGGACCAAATTGAAGGGTTTCTTTACTCAAGATGCATTGAGAAGCAAAATGATGAAGAAAAAAATGATAAGAAGCCCTGTGTTCTGAGAAATTTGTCAAAAAATTTGTCTTCTTTTAAACAAACTCATTTAATTTTGTTCAGTTTCTCAGAAAACAAGACTTCATTTTGCATTTCAAGTAAATGTATCTTGATTTAAGGATGTTTAGATATTTGTATTAGAAAACACAATCATTTTCTGCAGTGCATGCAACATTTAAAGCCACGACTTCATGAATATAAGACTTTATGCTCTGATTTAAGATTTTTTAAGACCTTAATTTGTGGAAGAGCAAATTGAGACTTTTTAAGGCACAGAAACCCTGTTTAAGGTCTGCCTGAACAGAAAACTACCCCGAACAAGCATTGTGTAAGTTCAGGATGTGCATATGTGATTGATTCTCAGGTGTAGAAAAAAAAAAAACTGAGCATGCGCTGCTTTATGCAGAGAGTGTATATAAAACAAAAGCCATTAACGTATGAGGTAAGACTGTACCATCTTTTAAAGGACAGATTTATAATTTAAAACGAGATGGAGGAACGTTCTTCATTTGCAGCAATCAGTTCATCAGAGCCTTTTCCAGCTGCTGCAGCAAATGCTCATTTCTGCCAATCAAAGACCTGCAAAAAACACTAAATCAACACAAAGTTTGGTGGGTTTTATAGCGGTGTAGCATTTGGATCATCCTGACACGTACCTGTAGCTCTCCTGCGGCTCCGTTTCCCTCCCGAATTGTGCGTCTTTTCACGTTCAACTCCTCAGGGACCGTCTGCTGTCCTAAATATCCACCGGCACAAACATTAACAACCTGTTTTATTTCAACAACTTGAAAACTTAGTATTGAGACACTGACCTCTGTCCTGCATGTTCGGCATCTTCTTCAGGCGAGACGACAGCAGCTTGTTTTCTGCTTTGATCAGCTGTTTCTGTAAAGACACGTTGTTCTCCTCCAGCACATTCTTCATCTGTTCATTAAGGGCTTCCTGTATTAAAGACAATAGCAGACGTCACTGCCGACGCATTTACCTTCTCTGTGATGTACGAAAGAGGAAAAAAAATCATTTACTTTCAAAAAGGAAAAAAGGGTTAAAAGGACAAAAAAAAAAAAACCAGCATAGATTTCATCATAAAAGTCTGCGTATACTCAAAAGGCAGGTTTTGCATAATTTTTTTAGAAATTTTTACCCAATACTTTTGGCAATATGGTGTATATTTGTCTTTTCGTCAGAGAGCGTGATGACCATGTTTTACCCTGTAACAGACGAAGGCTGTGCTGGCTCTCATAGCGGACGGAGAGAGGTCCAGGTCTTTCTAGAAACGTCATTAAGCACAGCTTCCTCATTCCCCTCAAGAAGCGACAGCGTCTTCATCATCTTCTGCATCGCTTTTATTCTGAGCTCATTACTTCTGCAAAACTGTGACCATCAGTGACCTCTGAAAACCACAAACTGTGTGTGACGTCAACTCAGAAGCAGTTTTCATTTATTATTGCTTATATTTTTATAGTATTTAATAATATTTTGAATTTTTATATGATCAGTTTCCATTTTAATATTAGTAAATCTCCATTTTATTTTTATTTCTTTTATTTTAAATCAAGAAATCAATCAAATGTTATTTATATAGCACTCCTCCAAACACATCAATGCAGTTCAAAGTGCTTTACAGGCAAGATCAAGCAATTAACACTAAAATTAGAATAACAAATAAAAATAGAACCATGAATAGATTATAACAATAACATTAAAAAATTTTAAAAATACAAAACAAACAATCAATAGTGATAAAAAACTAAAGAATACAAGACATTACAAAAAAGCCAGACTAAAAAGGTTCATTAGATTTCAAACTTTTTTAAAAAGATTTTTATTTTTATTTCCATTTTACATATTTAAATTCAGTTAGTTTCCAAGATATTACATTTTTAATCTAATATTTATATTTCATTTTTTCAGCTTTATTGCAATTAACAAAAACTATTTGAATAGTTCTGGTTAAAAATAACAACAGTGCTTATGAGATCACTACCTGTGTGTTATGTCTTGTATTATTCTTATGATTAGTGTCTAGATTTGCCTCTGATGAGAAATGCATGAGAGCCGCCTTTCTTTCTCTGTCTTGCACTGGACAGTCATCTACAACAGAGAGAAAATAAAAAAAAAAACATTTTCACTTTCAAAACATTTATTTGTTTGATCCTAGCATCACAGCAACAGAGAGAAAGAGACAGAAGAGAGACAGAGACCAAGCTTTCAGAGTTTGGTCATTGCGTGAACCAAGTACAAGCGGTAGTGCGGGTGTTTCTTGACCACAGGATTGAGCCGTAAGTCCAGGTCTTTCAGATTCTGCAGCTTGTGCAGAGAAAAGACGTTCTGCAGAGACGCTAGTCTGTTGTAGTACAGATTCAGTCTCTCCAGCATCTCCAAATGCTCAATCCCCTACAAACATCAGCATGACAGATAAGTACAGTCAATTATATATACTGTTTTATTTGTATACTCACATGCTTCAGTATGTTTGACGTGTATACTCACATATAAAAGTGCTTTAACGCTATAAAGTTGCTGTATCATATAAACTACCAGTCAAAAGGTTTTGAACAGTAATATTTCTAATGTTTTTTAAAGAAGTCACTTCTGCTCACCAAGCATGTATTTATTTGAGCCAAAATACAGCAAAAATAATTTGAAATATTTTTACTATGTAAAATAACTGTTTTCTATTTGAATATAGTTTAACTTGTAATTTATTCCTGTGATCGAAGCTAATTTTTCAGCATCATTACTCCAGTCTTCAGTGTCACGTGATCCTTCAGAAATCACTCTAATATGCTGATTTGCTGCTCAAGAGACATTTATTCAAATACAATAGAACAGAATAAAATATATTCAAACAGAAAACAGTTATTTTACATAGTAAAAATATTTCAGAATTTTTACTGTTTTTGCTGTACTTTGGATCAAATAAATGCAGGCTTGGTGAGCAGAAGAGGCTTCTTTAAAAACACGAAAAAATATAACCTATGGCAAAAGTAAACTATATTAATATTTATTTTTCACCTGAACTGTGACCAGTGCATTATGCGAAAGATCCAGTGATTTCAGACGCACAAAGTTCTTTAGGGATGACAGATTTTTCCCTTCATATGTTCCTGGAAGAGTAAACGAACAGACATCCGCTGCGATAAATGATTACAAATATTAGTTAATTACATAATGACTATATAATATATATAACTGTATAATATGTTTTACCTAAACAGCTGTGCTGAAGGTTGAGTTTGTCTCTGATCCACTGCTCCGTTATGGTCAAACCGTCTGCCGCCATTGTTTTGAAGCTTGAATTCACAGTGCGCATGCGCGGAACTAGGGTAGTATTATGAATATTAAATACGTAATGTGACGCAGGAGCGTCTGATTCGCTGAAAAATAGACGTTGACGAGTCAGTTGGTGAATTAGCCAACCAAGCTTCGTTAACGGCTTATAGCTTATGAATATTAATTACGTAAGCGTGTCTGAGGAAGGTTACCGAGCAACAGCGACATAGTACAGTGTATTTATGATTAATTTGTCGACACAAAAGACTTTGTCAAACTACACCAGAAATATATTTCATCAAAAGACAGTTTGAAGTTATGAAGATATCCTGAAACAGTTCATTAAACAGGTAAAGTGCTCAACTGAGAAAGTATGTAAAGAAATGTTTACGTATCACCCTCTGGTGGCAAATCAACGCCACCTCAGGCCACAGATTTATTTAGTGTTTTTTCCCCCAAAACAAATCACATATAATGACTGCGGTCATCATTAAAAAATATTAATTCCAATCTTTGGATAAAAGCGTCTGCTAAATGACTAACAGTTAAATGTAAATGTAACTGAATGAATGAGTTCATGTACTATATAAATATATTATAGAATTCAATTAGTAATAACAGATATGTAATTTGACTCTCAAAACTGTGAAATTTCGAAGAATATCATAGGCATTTGTCACCTTACTTATTCCTTTGTGTCATACAGTTGTTTTTCCACAAGAGGGCGCTTAAGGGCTCAAAAAAAACGAATCTTCATTGAGCTGCATTCAATTCTCAGGATGTTTTATATATTATTGGAGATGTTTATACTCTAAAAAAGTATAATCGTTTAAATGTATGAATTATACGGGTTTTTATCTGACATAAAAATAAAAAAATCACCTCAGCGATTATTATAAATGTATTTAGTAAAAATGCGTACCTGTGAGCGCAAACGACTCTGATAGGTCCACCTTGGCCAGCGCTGAGAAAAGTAACAAGCAACACGTGACATTGCGATACTTTAAATAGATAATTTAATAAAGAATTCAAATTGAATAATAATTGAATATACTTATAGATTATTTTATTGTATCCTGATTATACATGTATCATTTTTTTATTTAAAATTTAATTTTAAGCGACTCTGATTGGTTCCTCTTGGCCAGCGCTGACATCTCCCTCCTTCGATATGCAAAGTAGATCATTTATACTTTGATAAAGATAAATAAAGAGACTTTAAAATTTAATTCCAAACGTAAACTCTGTTGTTTTATTTTCTTAGGGCCTTTAAAATAAGCCCCGCCTACTTTTACATCCTCTCATGACGTAGCTTGCCATTCTTCGTGTTTCTGATGCAGAATCGGCAGCAGCAGCATCATCACCATCAGGTGCTTCATCTCCAGCACTGCTCTCCTCTCTGCTGGATAGGATGAGACGATGGCTCGCAGGAGAGATGAAGATGATGATGATGACGGACACAAGCTGATAGAGGAGGAAGAGGAGGAGGATGATGATGCGCGTCCCATCATGGACAGTGAGGATGAGGACGATCTGTCCCTGGAAGAGATTTTACATCTTTACAAGCAGCCCATCAACGAGGAGCAGGCGTGGGCTGTGTGTTACCAGTGCTGTCGCTCTTTTCTGGAGGATTCGGACGGCTCTGCTGGGACTGGAAGAGCGGGACATGTGAGGATTTATAAAGACGGATCGGTGCGGTTTCATTCTGAAAACAAATCAGGTGACAAATCAACACCTTCTTCCGCATCCATTACACACATCGGCATGTGCATTTCTATACATACTGTATGTTGTCATGGATTTATGTGCAGGTGTTTTGGAACATCTTATATATGTTTGTATTTTACCTCCTATTGTGTTCAGCATCACAAAATATGCACAATATTGGATGCATCACCTAATATGCAAAAAATGGATATGAAACGCTATGCAATTTTTTCATGCTCTTAATATCTCATATTTAACATTTTGTGCATTTTGCATTTTACCACTGATCTGTTATATAACAGAGAGCAACTGTGACTGCGAAAAAGGCCTTTATCAGCAGGCCAGTACAGTCACAAACTGGGCATGCATGAGTCTAAAATAAACATAAGGCAACATAAATGAAGCATATAAGCAGTTATAGATGCTCTCTGATGCACGTGCTGATAAACAGTATAGCTACTGATCAGGGCCTGTGCTGTAGAGAAATTTCATATTCATAATGGTTTTTTGTGTAAAATGTTATTTAACTACAGGTCCAAATGAAATATGTCTGCTATTTTTGCTCGGGTTGGACTTTATTGACATTATGTACTAAAATGACCCAGTAGCCCATGATATTTGGTAGCCTATTTAGGATTAGTATTTAGGGTATGTGTAAAATCTATGATATATCTATGATAGTTAACTAAAGCTAAAAAAATCACACATTTTGGTAATTGAAATAAAATAAACATTAACTGAAATAAAATAACAAAAAAAAAATTATTAAGCTTGTTTTAGTTCAGCTAGTTGCCAATCAGTTATTTTAGTACCGATATGCTATTATATTTTTCATTAATATTTTAATTAATTTGAAAATATTATGAAATTTAAAAAATATATATATATATTTAATAATATTGTCATTTTTGTTAGTTTTAGTTTTTTTTATTTTGTCTTTATTCATTTTTATTTATTTTATTGCATTAAGGTAAACTACATGATAAATGTTGCCTTGTCAGCTAGCTGAAATAAAATAGTTTAGAGTAAGGTAGTAGTTTTTAAAGTAGTTTTTTATTTTATTTTATTTCAGTTGCAGATTATTTTATTAACAAAAATAGTTATTTTATGGGTTTAGTTGACTATAGCCCAGGCATCATTTCTCATTTTCATTTAGTTTCAACTAAAATAAATATACTAAAAACAATTAAAACTGAAATAAAATTAATAAAACTCTATATACATATTTAAAATCTAATAAAAATGACAAAAATGGTTTACTAAAATGTTAACTAAAATAAAAATATAAAAATCAATTCAAAATATTAATAAAACTATACTAATATCTCTATTTCTGTATCTAATAGTAATGATACTAAAATAACACTGGTGTCAAACTGACCTGGAGAATGAGGTTAAAATCTTTTTAGTTCGAGCTCAATCAAAGGCCTTGCGATATCTGTAATGCTTTAATAGTTTCACGTGTTGAAGTGCTGCTGATAATAATGAAATGTGCTCACTGTGCAGCTTATCCACGGTTTAGAAGATTGAGAGATTTATTACAGATGGATTGACTGATGCCTTTTCAGAGTATAGTTTTATCGCTCAGAGGTTTCTCTTTCATTGCTCAGGAGACTAAATGGAGTTTGCAGTTGTGTGGTCAGATGTTTCACCTAAGGCAGTGAGTCAATAGCTATACAGTATACAGAGTATAGAGATATAAAACGAATGTGGAGCAGCGCAGATCGTTTAATGGCAAATGCATGAACTAGTATTGAGATTTATGACTTTTCATTGCAGACTGCAGATCTCTGAGATATTCCCTCTGCCATTACTTTCTCGCATGAGACATGCTGTCAAGATCGATATGTCTTGCAGCTTCCAGGCAGAGTTGTTGCTTTGTCAAAATTGCCGGTGGTAAACATGTTTCTCATTCGCTGTCGACGGCAGAATAACAGAGGAGAGATTTGTTTCTTTGCTGACTTTGCCTCGTCCTGCTGCAAAAGTAGTCTGAGGTTAAATGGGTTTCAGAATTGTCATGTGTTTTTGAGTATTCAATCAAAACCGACTTATACAGTCTGATACACTCAGGTGGTCGGTAAAATGAAAGTTTGTTTACTCACTCTCAGGCCATCCAAGATTAGGATGAGCTTGTTTCTCCAATGTGTCATTTCATCACTTGCTCACCAATGGATCCTCTACTGCAGTGAATGGGTGCCGTCAGAATGAGAGTCCAAGCAGCTGATAAAAACATCACAATAATCCACACCACTCCAGTCCATCAGTTAACATCTGGAGAATACAAAAGAAACAAATCCATCATTAAGAAGTTTTGAACTAAAATATGAGTCCATAATCCATAATAACACTTCCTCCAGTGAAAAAGTGTTCTGGTGTGAATCAGGAGAGAAATCTGCACAGATCAAGCACCGTTTACAAGCCAAAACAGCTCTAAACAAATATGTGGCTGGATTTTGATGTAAAAGACAACAGGAGATGCACTTTTTGACAGGAGGAAGTGCTATTATGGATTATGGACTCCTATTTTAGTTAAAAACATCTTAATGATGAATTTGTTTCAGCTTTTGTCTTCTCCAGATGTTAACTGATGGACTGGAGTGGTGTGGATTATTGTGATGTATTTATCAGCTGTTTGGACTTTCATTCTGACGGCACCCATTCACTGCAGAGGATTCATCATTGCTGAGCAAGTGATGCAATGCTACATTTCTCCAAATCTGATGAAGAAACAAACTCATCAACATCTTGGATGGCCTGAGGGCAGAGTAAAATTTCAGTAAAGTTTCATTTGTAGGTGAACTATTCCTTTGATAGTCGTCAGATGCATAAAGATGATCTGCGTCCCGTTTCCAGTCTTCAGTGTGTTTTATGTAAGAACAAACAGAGCTGTGGATTGTCCAGTGAGTTACATAAGGGATGTAAGCTGTCGTCTGAGTTCTTATTCATCCGTTCCTGACTGTCATCTCTTCTGTTCTCTCACAGGTGTGCGTAATCCCAGCCGATCCTCCACACAGGTGAGTGATGTACGGTAACGCCGCGGCTCATTCCTCATGACAGCATGAGCATCTGTGAATGAGCAGAAACATGGTATAGTTTTTATTAATATTTTTGAATTAGTTTTTATTGTGATATTTTTAGTTTTTGTCTTAATTTTAGTTTAACTTCTAGATATTTTGTTCTGTGCTTTTGTCAATTTTATTTATTTATTTGTTTATTTTTTATTGCTTTTTAGGTTTAATTTATTTTTATTTCAGTTTTTGTTTTAGTTTAGCTTTAGATTTTATTTATTTCAGCTTAGTAATTTTGCCTAATTACTAAGCTTAGAAATGTTGCCTAAATAAATTTAGGTTTTTCTTCCTAATTTTTTATTTTATTTTATTTTATTTTAGCTTTATTTCAGTTAACAAACTTTACTAGTTTTTTTCTTTCAGTTTGATTTATTTTCATTTCAGTTTTGCTTTTAGATTTTATTTAATTCCATGTAGTAATTTTACTGCTTCAATGTAAACTAAATTAAAGCATTAGAATAAATTTACCTTTTTTCATCTAATATTTATATTTTATTTTATTTCATCTTTTTCAATTAACAAATTTGATTAGTTTTTTTTTTATTAATTATTGCATTTTAGGTTTAATTTCTTTTTAAGTTTTAGTTTTAGGTCAGTTTTATATATTATTGATTTGCACAAAGTAATTTTAGTGCTTCAAATTAAACTAAACGAAAAGTAGAAATGTTGCATTAAAAATTGTCAAATATTTTATTTTATATATTTATATTTTATTTTTAATTTATTTTTATTTCGGCTTTAGTTTTGGTGAAGTTTTAAGTTTTATTTATTTAAAATTAGTCATGTTAGTGTTTCAGCTTAAACTAAATGAAAATAATTTCAAGTTTTTCATCTAATATTTATATTTTATTTTATATCAGCTTTATTTCAATTAACAGTTTAATATTGAATAAGCAGCTCTATTAGCACGTTACCTCCTGCAGCTTAGAGACGTTTGCAGCCCATCTGTGTTCTTCTAAATTCAGACGTGAGCTTTCAGCACCAGGTCGTGTTTTCTGCTCTCTCTGGTCTCTCGTCCGGCTTGTCACTCCACAAGTTCATTAATTTGATGTTGGCAGCTGGTGACATTTTAAAGGCCAATTAGAGACATATAGACCCGACAGATCACTGTTTGCATCCCAAGCATCTTTGACCTTCCAGGTTTATGATGTGTTCAGTAGATCGACTAGAGCCGACTGCGTGATGACACTCGCTTGACTATTTTTTAAATATGTGTGTATTTTCAGCATCATTACTCTAGTCTTCAGTGTCACATGATCCTTCAGAAATCATTCTAATTTGCTGATTTGCTGCTGAATTATATGTGACCCTGGACCACAAAACCAGTCTTAAGTCACTGTGGTATATCTTTAGCAATAACCAAAAATACATTGTATGGGTCAAAATTATTGATTTTTCTTTTATGTCAAAAATCATTAAGATATTAAGTAAAGATCATGTTCCATGAAGATACTTTGTAAATTTCCTACCGTAAATATATCAAAACTTAATTTTTGTTTAGTAATATGCATTGCTAATAACTTCATTTGGACAACTTTAAAGGCAGTTTTCTCAGTATTTTGATTTTTTTGCACCCTCAGATTCCAGATTTTCAAATAGTTGTATCTCAGCCAAATATTGTCCGATCCTAACAAACCATACATCAATGGAAAGATTATTTATTCAGCTTTCAGATGATTTACAAATCTCAATTTTGAAAAATTGACACTTATGACTGGTTTTGTGGTCCAGGGTCACATATAAATGATATTTTAAAATGCAGTCCGAACTTGTGATCAGTAGTGTATATATCGATCTAGTCTAGTAAACTAGACTAGTGGACAACTTTCGTTGTCTAGTTTACTAGTCTAGTAAACTAGACTAGTCCAGCAAACATGTGTCCATTTTGATGTAGTTTATAGACTCAGTGGCCTTATATAATGTGAATAATTGTCACTTTAATGTGTTTTTCTTAGTAACTGTCCCTGACAGAATTAGTGACAGGTCTATCACTGCATTAGGACACAAACACATCTTACAGTGTGTGTATATGAGACTTCAGTCCATAGTCAAATCCTTGTTAAGCAGCTTTCCAGAAGCAATGAGCAAGAAGTGTTCAGAGTTTTGTACCAGGCATTTAATAACAAAGTACACTAGACATCCACAAGCAGAACAGTGTGTTCTGCTGTGATTTCTGTGTTCGGTTGCTTTTTATTTCAATCAGATGGTCTCTTTCTGATTTAGTCGTCCAGAACTGGACTGTACTGGGTTATTTGACATCCATCAGACACATTGAACTACATGCAGTCAGGTGTTTTGCACAAAGACCAGATGGAGTTAGATCAGGACTGAGATCAGATTCCCATATTCCACTGACTCTGTGATTTTGGTTATTACCATTTGTTTAGACAAAACATCAGATACTTTTCATGAACTCAGTCTTGATTATTTTCTTTATGAGATTCTCAGGGTTAATGATCAGTTTCTAAAGTGAAGCTGTTATTACCCAGTGATTGTATTTGTGGATGTAACAAACATCGCAGTGAATGAGGCTGTTGTCCACTTCACTGCAGGCTCCTACATTATGGATGAAATTCTTCTTAAGAATCTGTTGGTAAACTGTTGGGGTCTGATTAACATCACAAAGAGTATTTACAAAGCGCTCTTTATGATGTTGCATATGAGTTTTGATCACAGGCCATCTAAGAACAAAAGATTTTTCCATTAACCATGCTTAAACTCTGAATAAAATACAGGAAGTAACATCTTTACTATATTATAAACTAGTGTAAAGACCAATTTATTTGTTCATTGGTGGGTGCAGCTGGCATTAAACCATTTTAAAGACTCAATCCAATTCTTTTTGCACATACACTGTTTTTTTTCATTCAGCAAAGACATCAAATTGATCAAAAGTTACAGTAAAGACATTTATAATGTTAATTTTAAATTTCAAATAAACGCTGTTCTTATTATGAAAATATGAAGCAGCACGACAGTTTTCACCATTGATAATAATCAGAAATGTTTCTCGAGCAGCAAATCAGCATATTAGAGTGATTTCTGAAGGATCATGTGACACAAGACTGGAGTAATGATGCTGAAAATTCAGCTTTCATCACAGGAATAAATTACAGTTTACAATATATTCACATAGAAAACAGTTTCAAATTGTATTTTGTAAAAATTTCAAAAATATTTCACAATTTTACTGTATTTTTGATCAAATAAATGCAGCCTTGGTAAGCAGAAGAGACTTCTTTTATGAAAAGACACACTTACGATAGTGTGTGTTAGTGTAACTTTTAATTGTTTTTATGGCAGGTAATAAAACAAACAAAAGTCACTGAAGGGTGTGCAAATGATTAGCCCAACAACTATAACTAACAGTGATTCAGTAATGTGACCGAATGGATCTCATCTCTGTAATCTCAGTGGTTCTCGACTGGTTCATCACAGCCCAAAAAATGGGTCACAGTACTGTTCTGATTATCCGCTTGTATAAACAAGAAGAAAATTTCTTCTTGATGATGTCAAAGGTCATGTGTCTGGTCAAATTCAACAGTAGTTTGACTGTAATGTGATGTGAACTCATCCTCAAAAGCTTTGAACAAAACTACACAAGGTAAAAGAACGTACAACTCAAGATTATTTTGAGCTCAGGTTACAGGTTTGGGTTCTGAAGTAAAGATAGTATCTGTTATGTTTAAGTGTGATATAAGAAACCAAACCCTTTATGGTTTAGTTGACGCCTTACACCCCCGTTTACATGTGTTTTAACAGGCCTTACTCAGTATAAGCAGACTAGTTTCACCATATCAGGTCACAGAAGAAGTTTCAATTCATTAGTTCAGCCTCAGGATTGACTGAAAGAAAAACCTGAAACCTGCTGTTGTTCAAGGCGTTAGGTTTCTTGTGGCACGAAATGTGTTTAGTGTATTTGATGTTCTTGTGTAAAATAAAACAAAAAAAATAGGTTGATTGTGTGTTGATTGTAAATCTGTCTCAAATATCTCTATTTGTGTAGCAAGTGCACTTCTCAAGAAGTCAAACTCATTCCAGTGCGTAAAATCCCTGGAATTGAATCTAGTGCACTAGAATTCCCAGAATTCACCAAACGTTCACTGTATTTACTTATAAATATGGCCAAGATATTACACTACCAGTCAAAAGTTTTTGAACAGTAGGAATTTTAATGGTTTTTTTTAAAGAAGTCTCTTCTGCTCACCAAGCCTGCATTTATTTGATCCAAAGTACAGCAAAAACAGTAAAATTTTGAAATATTTTTACTATTTAAAATAACTTTGTTTGAATACATTTTAAAATGTAATTTATTCCTGCGATTTCAAAGCTGAATTTTCAGCATCATTTCTCCAGTCACATGATCCTTCAGAAATCATTCTAAAATGCTGATTTGCTGTTCATGAAACTATTATTATTATTATTATTATTAATAATAATAATAATAATATTTAAAACAGTTGAGTACATTTTTTTTTTTTTTTTTCAGGATTCTTTGAGTAGAAAGATCCAAAGATCAGCATTTATCTGAAATAAAAAGCTTTGTAACATTATACACTATACCGTTCAAAAGCTTGGAGTCAGTATCATTTTTTTGGGGTGGGGAGGATTATAGGAAATTAATACTTTTACTTAGAAAGGATGCTTTAAATTGATCCAAAGTGATGATAAAGTCATTTATAATGTTACAAAAGATTTCTATTTCAGATAAATGCTGTTCTTCTGAACGTTCTATTAATCAAAGAAACCTGAAAAAATTCAGCTGTTTTCAACATATTAATAAAATGTTTTTGAGCAGCAAATCAGCATATTAGAATGATTTCTGAAGGATCATGGGAATGAGTAATGCTACTAAAAATTCAGCTTTGAAATTGCAGGAATAAATTACATTTTAAAATATATTCAAATAGAAAACAGTTATTTTAAATAGTAAAAATATTTCAAAATTTTACAGTTTTTTTTCTGTACTTTGGATCAAATAAATGCAGGCTTGGCGAGCAGAAAAGACTTCTTTAGAAAACATGAAAAATCTTACTGTTCAAAAACTTGACTGGTAGTGTAAACAAGCCTTAAAGAGACAGTTCACACAAAAATGAAAATTCTGTCATTGTTTACTCACCCTCACGTCATTCCAAACCTTTCATCTGTTGGACACAAAAGAAGATATTTTGAAGAATGTTGGTAACCAAACAGTTGCTGGTAGCCATTGACTTCCATAGAATGGAAAAAAAATACAATGGAAGTCAGTGGCTACCGTGAACTGTTTGGTTACCAACATTCTTCAAAATATTTTCTTTTGTGTTCAGCAGAAGAAAGAAACTCATGAGTAATAACATGATTTAAATTTTTGGGTGAATCTCATGCAAGTAAATATATCTAGTTTGAAGCACATTCAGATTAGTCAAAAATAACACAAACATACTGATCCATAAAGTGATTTTTTGCAGTTAACGGATCTTTGGCTTGTGTTTGTGTGCAGGTGATCGAGTCTCTGGGCATCATGATCTATAAGGCTCTGGATTACGGTCTGAAAGAGAACGAGGAGCGAGAGCTGAGTCCGCCGCTGGAGCAGCTCATCGACCTCATGACCAATGTGGCCGACGCAGAGAGCGACTCCTGCGCCGATGAAGGCTACGCCGCCACTGAGGAAGAGGAGGATGAGGGGGATCCCACTCACCCCTGCCGTATCCGCAGCTATCGGGACATTATTAAGGTATCATAAGCTAAGACTTTTTTTGTAGTAAGTGACTGAAGACATTATGCAACAGTGATGTCACATGACTGGCTGCTTTGAAAATCAATTAATCTGGCTGTTTTTTCTTGAAATAACTGATAATTATGTATGTATGCATTATGTATGTGTTTTTTTTACTTTAAAGCACCTTTACTAATCACTTACTGAGTTGAGTGAAATTTGTTGTTGATTATTATCGTTTTATTGATTAGATGTTGCAGCTCTACACATGATCTCAACAGGTTGCCATTTCTGCAGTATATAAGTATATGTACTGTGCACAGTATACTAATTTTCTTTGTTCATACATCTGGATGAAATGTGCAGTATATAACCAGAGCTCACTACATGAGAAACTGTATCCCACAATGCAGTGCACTCAAGCTCTCAGTGTGGGCTGAGCTATTTTTTCTTGTACACATGCATTCATTCACAGACCATTTTTTTCTGATCTGTTGATCACAGTGAGAGCGTTTATGAGCCTGTGTTTAAGTGCCATGTTGATGTTTTTGCTGCACTAATGGACTGCAGACGGACGTTCTGCTGCCAGGATGAAGCCAAGAGTGACTCACCACACCTTCTGTCCATTTATTTCGTTTATGCCACATTCATATGCCGCACTACAGATCAATGCGTTTCCTCTTGACCTGTTCAAAACATTCATTGTTTATTCCCAACACGGACATTTATGTGATGAATCATTTACCATGAACTTCATTATGGTCTGAAACCACTGATCTATAATAGAGAATATATATAGAGATCAGTGTCTGAAAATGAATGTATCTGAATGAATACTGTCTGTAGCTGTGCACCCTTCACCTGCCAACGCCAGCCGACGCTCCCAATCACTACCAGGCCGTGTGTCGGGCTCTGTACGCCGAGACCAAAGAGCTACGCACCTTTCTGGAGAAGATCCGGAGCGCCAAAGAGGTGAGAGCAGACCCGCAGGTTAGACTTCAGCCCATAATCAAGCTGAATTCTTATTTTTATGTTCCTGAGATTCATCCCATTCTCCTACCCGTAGATTTACATTTATATCTGAGGCAGTGTAATTTTAGTGTTACTTATATACTATTATAGTTTTTCAGGTTTTTTTTAGTAATTTCATTTTTTAGTTCAGTTTTTTTGTGTGTAATTTTTTTTCTCTTTTTAAATATTACTATATAGGTTCCATTTGTTTTAGTTTAGTTCTAGTTTGTATTTTTCCAGTTACTAGTTTTAGTTTTTCATCTTTTATCAATGTTATTTCCATGTTATTGATGTACTATTATAGTTTTGTCACACTCTGTATCGGTAGGAATGACGGAGACGTGGATCAGAGAAACAGTCTTTAATAAATCCAAAACACAGGGTAAATCCTCACAAGGAACAGCTGGTGACACACTAACATAACGATTGAGACCTGACAAACATAGGGTGCTTCTCAAACGGAAGGCTGCATCCTACCCAGGCTGCGTCCTTCCTACTTCAGTCCTTCAGAGTCTTGTAGGCTAGAGTCCTCCTCGGCATATAAACGCTAGAATGAGACGGTCTAGTAAGTGCGCGTGGCTACGTCACATATGTTCCCGCCCTCACCGTCACTGCACGGAAATACTAATAAAACTTAGTTTTGGAAAAATACTTTGTATTACAAATCTTTATATTATTTGGCTTTCTATTAATGCAGTACAATGAATCACAGCTGTCTACAGTCTCCCCATGGCTTAAGTTATTAGCAGTTTAACGTTTATTGAGTAATTTATGCCAAAACAAAAAATAACATCTATGCTTTCATGTCCAAAAACATTATTTTTGTCTTACATTTCATCATAAATTCAGACAAGCTCATTAATGACTCGGTTTTCGTTAGTTTATTTTCATGAAATGGAATGGGTACAAAGGATTGTGGGTGACTGAAGGTCACTGAGGATACATCCCATGCATCCTTCAAATTCAGCTGAATGAAGGACACAAAACGAAGGCTGCCTTCCAAGGATCCTTCCAATTGAGATGGCCTTCAGCAACGTTTGATGACGTGGCAGCCTTCGTAGGATGCAGCCTTCCATTTGAGAAGCACCCATAGACTGCACAGACTAGGGCTTAAATACATGGGGAAACAAGGCCAATTAACACGACACACCTGAACCAAATGAACACAATCAAACAAGGGAGAAACTGTGTCACGGGGAGAAAAACACACACGAACAGTCCAGAGGCCTGACAAGTTTTTGTTCATATTTTGAACTAGCTTTTATTTTTATATTTTCTGTTTTCATTTTTTATTTGAGTTAAAAGTTGTAATGTTGTATGCTTTAGTCATTTTGATGAGGTTTTATATATATATATATATTACTATTTAGGTTTAATTTATTATTATTTCAGTTTTAGTTTTTATTTCCAGTTAGTAATTTTAGTTTTTCATCTAATATTCATTTCACTTTTAGTTAAAGTTTTATTAATTTTGTTTTTGTCATTTTTATTCATCATTTTTATTTTATTCATCATTTCTATATATTTTCAGTTTTGTTTTAATCTTATATAGTTTAAATTTTTCTAATATAGTTTTAGTTAACATTAAATATTTTATTTTAATTCAGCTTTATTTCAGTTTACAAAAATATTTTTAATTGTTTTTTTTAATGTTATTATTTATAACATCCTTGATCTGTGGTTTGACATTTTTGCTCTTGGTCTCATAACATGATTTATGATCGAATAAATGTAATGATGTCATATGTGGAAGAGGGTCGCAGCTGGTTTTACCGCTGGTTTGACCTTAGACATTATGGTGACATTTCCATGTTTCAATTGATTGTGTCCTTTATGATGTGCCAGCCAAATAACATGGCTTATAGAAAACTGTCCTAGGGAAACATAAAACCCAGACCTGGGAGAGATGGAAATTTATTTCATTTTATCTCATTTGTCTCCATTAATCTCATTTCACATGAAAAAAGGGTATTTGCATAGAATTCTTGCCTGAGAGAGGATGGGCAGTGATCATGAAATACAAAATTACAGCCATTCTTGGTTCAAGGAACCTTGAATAACATTATATATGTGACTAATACGACCTCTTTAAAGCCTACCTTCAAGTCGTAACGGTGTTGGCATTGTTTATGTGCTTTAGGCTAAAGTGTCAGCTCTGCGTTGGCATACAGTGACCAAAAATGTGTTCAGAGTGTCTCCACATTGAAATATCTTGTAGTTTCACACAGAATCATCCTCTCCTGTTTTTCACAGGAAAATCTGAGCCTGCTGTGGCTCTACAGCACCTCTTTATGGGGTTTTGAGTGTAAGATGAGACAAGCCACTCCGCCTTCACTCCGCCTCCGTCTCCCTCAGTGCTCTTTCCCATGAGGGTTTACTGTTACCGTACTCTAAAGCCTTTTATTTCCAAACTAAATAATGATGCCACCGTTTGGGCTCAGCTGCAGGGGGAAATTACTTCAAATAAAATGACAAAACTAAACATGCATGACAACTGAATATGAGGAGGTTCTGTTATCCTGCTCTTTGTTTTAAAGGTAAATCAGTGGAAAATCATTATAATCGTTATTATAGCAAAAAATATGTTAAATTTCCTTTATCTCACTTGTAAATTCATTACTTTTCAATTTACAACTCATGAACAGAAAACAAATATACATCAGCAAAAGGCATTAATTGTCAGGAAAATAATGTCAGAATGCAAAAAAATCTCAAAACTGTCAGGGAGTCACAGTCACCACCTCAGTCATCAGGCACCACAATCACCAGATCCCAATCACCTGATTACTGATCACCTCCACCTGTCAGCAATCATCAACAGCACTATATCTTTGCACTCCTCCGTTTGATCCCTGTCTGGTCTTAAACATTGTTTGTTTGACTTAACTGACTTACCTGTGCTTACTTACCTGCTACTTAGCTCCAAGGATTACCGACTTGATCTCCACCGCTCCTGTGCTCCACCGTCTCCTCGCTCCTCAGCTTCCCCATCTCCCTGGAAAAGGAAAGGAACTATTATCACCAGATAAGATTATTGCTACTTCTCCATTCACGACTCCCTCACCTGGATTCACTGCTCCCTTGCTCACTGCTCCCTTGCTTGCTGCTCCCTTGCCCCGCGTCCAGAATCCCAGTCTCAAGTTAATTCCACCCTAGTGGAGAGCCCCGAACCTCTAACTCCTGAGATCCCATCTGACTGTGGCGTTCCATGACGTCTTCAGCAAACAGGCAGCCATGAAATTACCACCGCATCGGCCCTGGGACTGTGCCATTGACCTGCTGCCTGGAGCTGTACTCCCCAAGGGTTGTCCATCCCGGAGCGTAAGGCGATGGAAGATTACGTCAAGGAAGCTCTCCAACAGGAGTTCATTCAAACTTCCACCTCCCCAGCGGCCTCGAGCTTCTTTGTGAGCAAGAAGGACGGTGGCTTGCGGCCCTGCATCGACTATCGGATCCTCAACGAGCATACTATCCAACTCCCCTATCCGTTTCCCATGGTCCCAGCCACCCTCGAGGAACTCCATGGGGCTCGCATCTTCTTGAAGCTGGATCTACGTAGCGCCTACAACCTCGTTCGTATCCGGGAGGGCGACGAGTGGAAGATGGCGTTCATCACCCCCTCAGGTCACTATGAATATCAGGTCATGCCGTATGGCCTCTCCAACTCACCATCCATCTTCCAGGGGTTTATGAACGAGGTGTTCCGGGAGTTCCTCTATCGATTTGTCATCTACATAGATGATATCCTGATCTACTCCCAGAACCTGGCCGAACATCGCCATCACGTTACGCAGGTCCTACAACAACCCCGGAAACACCATCTTTACCTGAAGCTCGAAGTGCGAGTTCCACCGGTCATCAGTCCAGTTCCTTGGCTATATCATCACCTCCGAGGGTATCCAGATTGACCAGAAGAAGGTCTAGGCCATTCAGGATTGGCCGCAGTCTGTCAAGGACCTCCAACGATTCCTCGGATTTGCAAACTTCTGTCGTCATTTCATCCAAGATTTCAGTATCCTCTCAGCCCCTCTCACTTCCATGTTCCGTCAGAAGCCTAAGTCACTGTGCTGGAATCCCGAAGCTCGAGCCGCCTTCAAGAAACTCCAGGAGGCCTTCTGCACTTCTCCCGTCCTCACACGGGAGGTAGATGCCTCCACCACTGGCGTCGGAGCAGTGCTTTCCCAGTACCATGGAGAGCCTCCCTGTCTCCACCCTTGCGCATACTACTCCCGGAAGCAGTCCCCAGCGGAGCGTAACTATGATATCGGCAACCGAGAACTGCTCGGCCCAGAAGGCAAAAATTATGTTCCCACCTCCCTCAGATCCACCCTTCTGGGCTCCATTCATGCTTCCCCGGGCTCTGGACATCCAGGCAGCCAGCGTACTCTCTCGCTCCAAACTCGGTACAAGTGGCCCCACATGGCCCGGGATGTCTCCTAGTTTGTACGTGGATGCTCAGTCTGTGCCATCTCAAACCCCTCGTCACTTGCCTTCTGGGAAACTGGTGCCCTTACCCCTTCCTCGTCTCCCCTGGTCCCACATCGGAGTCAACTTCGTGACCGACCTCCCTAACTCCGAGGGGTTCACCTGTATTCTAGTGACTGTTGATAGGTTCTCCAAGGCGTGCCAACTTGCCTCCCACCGAGGCTTTCCCACTGCCTTGGAGACCGCTGAAGCACTATTTCATCAGGTCTTCCGTCACTATGGAATCCCCGAAGATATTGTCTCCAATCGTGGGCCCTAGTTCATAGCTCAAGTCTGGAAGGGTTTCTTCAAGCTCCTGTTTGTCTGTCTTCCGGCTACCACCCCCAGACAAACGGCCAGACTGAGCGGAAGATACAGGAGATCGGGAGATATCTCCAGGCCTACTGCCACAACCAACAGGACTGGAGCTGTTTTCTCCCCTGGGCTGAGTATGCACAAAACTCCCTCAAGCAAGGTACCACAGGTCTTACCCCGTTCCAGTGCATACTCTGCTACCAACCACCACTGTTCCCCTGGAACGAAGAACCCTCCAACGTCCCAGCAGTAGACCACTGGTTCCGAGTGAGTTTGGGACTCCGCTCATGTCCAACTCCAGCAGGCAGTGCGGAGACAGAAATTCCATGCGGATGTCCGTCGATCCACCACCCCGGCCTATCGTCCCAGAGATAAGGTCTGGCTCTCCACCTGGGATCTGCGTCTCCGCCTGCCCTGCTGAAAGCTGAGTCCCCGCTATATAGGTCCCTTCACAATTGAGAGGCGGATCAACGAAGTCACATTCCAACTCCAACTCCCGACCCGGTACCGTATACATCCCACATATGTCTACCTCCTAAAGCCTTTCTCTCCCTCCGTCACAGATCCCGAGGAACAAGCAGTACCTCCTCCCAACGTAGTCGAGGTTCCTCTTGTCTACCGAGTACGGGACATCATAGACTCCCGGCGATGTGGCGGTAGACTGGAGTACCTCATTGATTGGGAAGGATTCAGGCCAGAGGAAAGATCCTGGGTGGCACGAGACGATGTACTGGATCCTTCCCTCCTCGCCGACTTCCATCGAAGCCACCCTGATCAGCCTGCTCCCAGGGCTCGTTCTCCATTCATGACTACCTCAGCTGGATTCACTACTCCCTTGCTTCTCCCCTCCTGTTGTCAATAAACCCGCTGTTTGAATTGAACTTACCCCTGTGTACCGTGTCTATCTGCTGACAAAAACGGGCTTCATTTTTTTTTCTTTTGGGGTGGTGTGTGTGTATGGTGTGTGGGTTTTTTTTTTTTTTTTTTTTTTTTTTTTTTTTTTTCCCCCCCAATGTGATTTTATTTTAATTCCAATTTAGTCTTAATTAACTATTTAGATTAACTGGTAACACTTTACAATAAGGTGTCATTTGTTAGTGTATTAACCAACATGGACTAACAATGAACAACACTTATTACATTATTCATCTTTGGTAATGTTAGTTAATAAAAATACAGTTGTTCACTGTTCATGTTAGTTCACAGTGCATTAATGTTAACAAACACAGCTTATGAATTTAATGCATTAGTAAATGCTGAAAATAACATTAAGATTAATAAATGCTGTAGAAATACTGTTCATGTTAACTAATGAATCTTATAAAGTGTTACCGAATTTATTTCGGTAACAGTTTTGTTTTTTTTAATTCCAGTTAGTCATTTTAGTTTTATTATATACTATATTATATACTATTTATATCAGTTATTTTAGTATAATTGATATGCTATTGTGTTTGTTTATATTTTGAAATTTTATTTTTATATTTTCATATTTTCTGGGAAATTACTTAACATGACAAAACTAAACATGCATGACAAGTGAATATAAGGAAGTTCTGTTGTCCTGTTCTGAAACAGTAAAACAGTGGGAAATCAGTTATTATAGCAAAAATATATATTTTCATTTATCTCACCTGTAAATTCATTACTCTGTAAATTCATAAACAGAAAAAAATGTGCATGTGCAAAAGGCATTAATTGTCAGGAAAATAAATTCAGAACAGGTTTCATTGTCCTTATGCAAAATGTCATTTCCTATTTGTTTCTTTTGATTTTGGGATGAAATAAGACCTGCACAGGTTCTTGACAG
Organism: Tor tambroides; assembly: GCA_021397915.2. Classification (NCBI taxonomy): domain Eukaryota; kingdom Metazoa; phylum Chordata; class Actinopteri; order Cypriniformes; family Cyprinidae; genus Tor; species Tor tambroides. Next base: position 34,152 of record JAFVLL020043256.1, read on the forward strand.
CTTTGGTGAGATTCATCTAATTGCCTTGTGTAATAGACTCAGTCACATGCTGTACTGCCGCATCTATAGATTCTAGAGGATTCCGCTCCACTCAGCTGCTCTCTGAAATATTGTGTCTCACTCTGATTGGACAGAATCTGCGAAAGATGGAGGTCGACGCTGTTGATGAACCTGGCAGGGAGTTAAACGAGCTGCAGAATGCTGATTGGGTAAGTGACCTGTCATTCAGAGAACTGAGACATTTGATTGGCTATATGTTTTCCTCACCCAATTAAGTTTAAAAGACAATTAATATTCAGAAATATTGATTTGACTGCATTGACATGTCAGATGAGAACAAAACTTGAACTGAGCTGGATGATGACACTTCTCTTCTGTTGAGCTGATATATAGCTGAACTGAGTATGTTTCATAATTGAACTTTGCAACATTGACAAGTTAAATGAGCTAAGTTGTCTTCTGCAGAGTAGATTTGATGAATTTTGCCTCATTAACACTGTTATTTTCCTGTTTATTACTGTGAAGCTGCTTTGAAACAATCTGTGAACAATCTGTTACATTATAAATAAATGTGACTTGACTTCCAAGAGTGCATGATCTGAGCTGCTATCTACACTATAAACAGTTGACACATTTATTTTTATTTCTCCAGTGTAATTTTAGGAGAAAGTTATGAACAAACGTTCTTTCAAAGAATGTTTGTTCAAAGTTATTTGGTCTTTAATAATGTTCTCAAAATATTGGCACAAATACATTCATGAAATTTTTTTTCTTAAAATGTTTCAGTTGAATGTTCATGTAACATTTTTAAAATGTTACTACTTGTTTTAGAATGTTCAGGGAACATTTTAAAAGTAACATTCCCATAATGTTTGCAAAATGATAGAATGGAATGTTCCCTTAACATTCACATTACAAAAAACAAAATAAACTTTAAACACTTAAAATACTAGTAGTCTTGAACATCAGAAATAATGTCTTCATAATGTAATGGGTACATTAGTGAAAATTCTTAGAACACATTCTTCTTAGCTGAGATGTTGATACTTAAAAAGAAAGAGTTCATGCATTCCCTGGGAATATTATGATGGATATTATGTTGAAAATGCCCTGGAATATTCTGGAATAGTCTGTCTAAGGCATTGGCTCATGTGTGCTGCGGTCAGGCATGGCTCTGGGTGCAGGTGATGCGAGATCTGAGGGACGGCGTGAAGCTGAAGAAGGTGCAGGAGCGGCAGTATAACCTGCTGCCGATCGAGTTCCAACTCACGCCGTACGAGATGCTCATGGATGACATCCGCTCCAAACGCTACAAGCTACGCAAGGTCATGGTGAGCTTCCCAGACGCTCATGGATCTATTTGAAACGTTTCATTTCAATTAATTTGTAAGAATATATTTGATTTACATTACATTTGCATTTATGCATTTGCTCACTTCATACACTGCATTCAAGGTATACATTTTACTAAGTTCATGCATTCCCTGGAAATCGAACCTATGCCTTGCTCTACTTTTTGAGCAACAAAAATATTGCACATAAATGGGTTTGTGGGATCAAATTAGTTTGAGGCATATAAACTACACATTATTTAAATTATCCAAGATCCAAAAAACATTTTCAGAAGATGCATTCAAATCAAATATTAATTCCTAAACAAAATATATTTTGCTTGTTCATGACATAAACTGTATCTAAACTATATTAATATTAATGGACAGTGGCTGCGTTTTTTTTAAGAGGTTTATGATTTTAAGGTTCAAACTTAAATTTATGGTAAAAAAAAATATATATTTCATTAACTGATAAATGTGACCCTGGAGCACAAAAGCAGTCTTAAGTCGCTGGGGTATATTTGTAGCAACAGCCAAAAATACATTGTATGGGTCAAAATTATTGATTTTTCTTTTATGCCAAAAATCATTAGGATATTAAGTAAAGATCATGTTCCATGAAGATATTTTGTAAATTTCCTACTGTAAATATATCAACTTAATTTGATTAGTAATATGCATTGCTAAGAACTTCATTTGGACAACTTTAAAGGCCATTTTCTCAGTATTTTGATTTTTGTTTTTTTTTTTTTTTTTTTTTTTTTTTTTTTTTTTTTTGCACCCTCAGATTCCAGATTTTCAAATAGTTGTATCTCAGCCAAATATTGTCCGATCCTAACAAACCATACATCAATAGAAAGCTTATTTATTCAGCTTTCAGATGATGTATAAATCTCAATTTTGAGAAATTGACAATTATAACTGGTTTTGTGGTCCAGGGTCACATTGTTAATATTGTATCTAAAGCAATAAAATCTATTTTTTACCTGTATAGTATACGGATAACCACTGTAATAATACAGGTGGGGAAGAGACATATGACGAATTAGTTCCCACAAGCTGAAGTAAATACTAACATACTGTATAAAACAAATGCAAAACACCATCAGGGTAACACAACACTAAAATAAACATTAATAAAACAACAAGATAATGTACATAATAACGAAAACATGATTTTTCAACAAAATTCCATCAAGTGTCATGCTGTCAGTATGGTTTTTCACTGTGAGTTATAAGATGACTTTGTTTTTGCCTCCCAAATCTGTACATTTAACAGTATTTTTTGTAAAATTACATAAAATGTCCTATTACAGCTTTACACTATATATATAATAAGGGAACGTGCATTAAAACAGGTTTTTTACCGTAACATTTTTACAGTCTTTATGGTTAAAAAAAATGACATGAATTATTTACAGTGTAGGTGCACGTGTGTGTTGAGATCCCTGTTTGTCTCTTTCTCTCTCAGGTGAATGGAGATATTCCTCCCAGGTTAAAGAAGAGCGCTCATGAGGTTATACTGGAGTTTATCAGGTCCAGACCCCCCCTCAACCCCGTGAGTGCTGCTTATTCACTTCATACACACTTAGGAGAGAGTATACTGAGACTGAACGGCATGCGCTGATTTGCATGTGCTGTCTGCAGTGTGTTAGTGCATGCTTCTTGTGACAAGATAAATGAAATTTACTCATGCAATGACATACGTGTGACTTTTTTTTTTTTTTTTTTTTTAAGGTGGCAGCACGTAAACTCAAGCCGCAGGCCGAACGTCCTCCCAGCCTGCATGAGCGCATTCTGGAGGAGATCAAATCAGAGAGGAAGCTGAGGCCTGTGTCACCTGATATGATCCGTAGAAGTCGATTCGGTGAGACTTTAGCACACACACACACACACACACACACAAACACATGCCTACAGTACTACACATGCATTTACTCCTAGAGATGAACATAAACAGCAGGTCATTTAAAGCAGCTGGATGTGCATCATGGATCATGTATGAAGGTCAATGCTCGACGTTGTAATCAGACTTGGTGATGTTCAATTGAGATGAACAATCACAGGAACAAACCCGTTTTGACATTTGCTCTGATTGCAACGCAGCAGCCACACAAGAAGCAGCTTCTGTGTGTGGCGTACTGTATATCTGCTTCATACATGGATACTATCACGACTGTCTCGTATTATTCAGTCCATCTGCATACACTGAAAATTAATGATATCGCAAGTCTGCTATTACCAGTATCCACAATGAGTATTACTGAAAGAATGATCTTCTGCTGTTGTGAATCTAAACCCTTGCCTGTTTTCTTGCAGTCATTCGGCCTCTTAGCATGTCTCAGAGTTTTGATTCATCAGGTAAAGCCGTGATGTGATGCATTAGTGCCGTCTGTGATGATTTAGAGCTTAGTCTCCTATCATTTCATCTGTATCACTGGGAGCCGTTCGTCTGAGGGTCCTTTAAATTTGTAAATGAAGATTTAATGCTCACTTTTTGATTTTGATAATGCCATCAGACAAATAAAGTGTCTCAGGGTTCAATAATGAAGATCATAGATGTAATTAATTCATTTAGTTCATTTTTGAAAATATTGTTTTATATTTATAGACCCTCAAATGAAATGTGACCAATTTAAAATCCATTTTGATGTCAGCTTTCTAACACTGATTATTATTAAAAATTATTATTATTATTATTATGATTATTATTAGATTGATGATCATAGAAACATGCCCAAGGGGAAGTAATTGCAACTCAGTAAATATAAGATTATTGATTCACATGAATTTTAATACATGTGAAGATCCGGTTTACTCATGTGACGTGTTGACCGATCCCAATCGCAAATGTAATGTATTAAATTCATAAATGAAATATATTGTCATATGAAGTAAAATCATATATGAAACCTATTAGAAATTAGAATCTTTCAAATCTTAACATATATATTTGTGTGAGCTGAATATGTGTTTATGTATGTGTAATTCATTTTTGGACATATATATATAAAATACATGTTGATCTTAGATAAGTAAATATAAGAGACATGTATTTAAAAAATGTTTCACAAAGCACATATAAACATACTGACTTTTTTGTATGTGTGTTGTTGTTTTTTTAATAATGTTGCATATAATAAAGTAGATATTGTTGACATAAATGGGTGCTAATACCATAGAAAAAATCTGTACATTAACATGTATACATAAACAAATTGAGCTATGGATATTTTATACATGCTATAAACATATATCTTCATCTATCCAGAGAACATTATACATCACCTTGTAGGTAACATATATGGCAATATCACTCTTGATATTGGGCATTGTATGCCATATATTACATTTCCGTATGGGATCAGTAAAGAGCTGACATTTTCAGAAGGTTACTCCATATTCACACTATTCTTCCTGCTAAAATAACTTCTTATCTTGTGATATGTAATTGCTCATGTTGTTATAAGATGTAATGCATGCTGTTCTGAGAGCAGCTCACAGCAGATGTCCATTGAAAGAGTCACACAAAAAGGTTTCTCATCTGAGAGGATGAGTGTGGAGAATTTAATCTGAGGGTAAATGGAGTTTGCAGGATCCACAGACAGAGGAAAGTCTGTGTTTGTCAGTAGCGGCCAGGCTTTTAAGATGTATGGCGTTACTGTGGTACAGTGATGCCACGTGACTTTCATATATACAGCAGCAGCTTCACATAGGGTTTGGACACTTCAAATGTCTGAATGTCATACAAAATGTCAAAGCAGCTGTTGTGTATTTTAATGAAAGATAGCACACTTTTAGAAAAGTGCAGTTTGTGCATCATTTGCTTTTATATGTGAATCACTGTACTGAATGATTACTATATTTAGATCCCGTGGTATTTATATACTAATGTATAACTGTTATATGAAAAAACATGAACATCAAGAGTGTCTGTAATGCCATTTTATCAATACTGGCTTACACAGACTAGAGGTAAATGCTTTATAATGTGTCAAATTCCCTCAGCTAAAGACAAATGCCGTGATGTTTTTAGGAAATGCTCACATTGGGTCCAGAATTCAGAGACCATGTGCAATTTTGAATTGATTGGAATTGTAAATTAAAAAATGTTAGGACGTAAAATGAATCCTCATTCTTTCAGACTGTGCTTGTTTTTGTGTGACTAATCGTTGATCATGTGACTGTATAGATGGTCAGATTTTCTTTTGCTGAAGCTCAAGATGCTCTTTGGAGCGTAAATCATTCTGGAGAACATGATCATCGGGTTTATGTTCATGTAGCTCCTGAATAACGTGGCAAATGTTTCTAGAAATGCATCATTTTATCTAGTGGTCTCAGAGGTTTGGACTCACTGAAAGCGATATTATGGTGTTTGATATTTTGTCTTTACGTCACACGTTCAGTCACGGCCGTCATTTGTGGTGTCGTGTCTGTGGTGGCGTTTCATGTGCTCGTGTTTGTTGTGTTTCTGACACCTGTGACTTACTGCTCATGCAGAGAAACACTTTCAACATGTACTAATAACAAGCAGATTGTGCTGATTATACCGTTTCTATTGACTCTGGTAGTGCTGTATTTTAGGACCTAATTTCTCGTAATGTCTGACGGTTGTGTAAAGTACTGTAAAAAGTAGTTTTCTTACCTTACAACTGATTTATTTTGGTAATCGTAACACAATGCTGTATCTCAAAACATTTCTGCTGGTTTGCAAAAAATGGCTTTATTACCTAATTTGATGATGCTGAGTTCAAAAATAATAAAGGTTCCATCACGTAGGTTTTTTCCCAAACAAAAATGATGTTTCAAATTAAAGCTGATACATATAATGCACTTATCAAAATAACAAAAGCAGTCAAATGTCAAAAGTTTTTCATGATGAGAAGTATTCAACATGTATCATTTAGCATAAAATCTGCAAAGAAGTGGGAAGATATGTTCAAATAATCTGTTTAATGCCAAAGAACTTTACAAAATAAGTTTAAAAAAAAAAGATTTCTCACAAAGTCTGTCATTTTCTATGGCTGTTTGGATGTAGTAAAACACAGATGCAGACTCATGTTTGCATTTTCATGCTCACTGGCCATAATTCAGTCCCTGAAATCAGGATTAGACATAAAATAATGTCATACATGTGAAAATGTGCTGATAATTGAACAAATAGTTGTAATCTGGCTCAGATGAAGACAGGAATCATGACTGACTTTTTTCTGCAGATTTTTTACCACACAAAAATGCTAAAAAATGCCTTATATTTTGTGAGAAAGTGTGATATGAAAGAGTAAAAGCCTCTATTTTTGGAATCAGCATATCGAAATTAATAAGAAACAAGTATTGGATTTCATTCAGCAAATATGCCGGATGGTGTTATTTCTGTCAAAATAAATTACTTTTTTTTTTGTAAAACATATGTAATATGTGACCCTGGAGCACAAAACCAGTCTTAAGTCGCTGGGGTATATTTGTAGCAATAGCCAAAAATACATTGTATGGGTCAAAATTATAGATTTTTCTTTTATGCCAAAAATCATTAGGATATTAAGTAAAGATCATGTTCCATGAAGATATTTTGTAAATTTCTTACCATAAATATATCAAAACTTAATTTTTGATTAGTAATATGCATTGCTAAGAACTTCATTTGAACAACTTTAAAGGAGATTTTCTCAATATTTAGATTTTTTTGCACCCTCAGATTCCAGATTTTCAAATAGTTGTATCTCGGCCAAATATTGTCTGATCCTAACAAACCATACATCAATGGAAAGCTATTTATTCAGCTTTCAGATGATGTTTAAATCTCAATTTTGAAAAATTGACACTTAAGACACTTGGTTTTGTGGTCCAGGGTCACATATTCCTTTTTATCTCTTTTTGCCATTCGTGTAACTCTTCTGTGCTGTTTTGTAGATGTTTCCTCCTCGGATGGGGCGAGAAAGGCCTCCAGCACGCTGTCGTTGACCAATGGCATGTCGCTTCAGCAGAACGGCTCCGGCGGCTTTCAGAGAAAAAGGCTTCAAGCACCAACGCTGGCTGAACTGGACAGCTCCGATTCAGACGTGAGGACTTTTAACCACATCGTTTTTTGGCCATATACTCTTTGTGTAAGCCATCAGCTATCTTCAGTGATGTGTTCTCTCACTCAGGATGAAACTGTAGGTCAAAGGTCAGCCAGCTGCTCCAGCATCTCTACATCTATGGTGGACGACACGTCGCCAGAATCCGTCCTGGGCAAGAAAAGTAGGGCAAGAAGTCGTTCTTGATGCACACTTATTTATGTTTATTAAACTGTTTCTTGCATTATTTTTATTTTATAAAATTAGATTTTTAATACATAGCTCTCTGAAATATTTTATTGTAATTGGTTAATCATAGCATTAGTCATGTACATTTTTATAATGTTGTTAAACTGTATAATAACTGAAATAAAAATGCTGAAGTACTAAAATAACTAAAATAAAAATACATTAAATCTAAATAGAAATATAATTTTAAAAAATACAAAAGCACATAACAAAATGACTAAAACTTTAATTAAAATGAAAAATTAAAATATAAATGTAAATAACCTAAAAGAAAATTAGAAATGTGGCCTTGGCAACTAAACTGAAATAAAATGAGTTTGAAATTGAAGTACTTAAATTACTAAAACTGAAATAAAAATACATTAAAGCTAAATAGATATATTTAGAATATTAAAAAGAAAAAAGAGAAAAAAATTAAAACTGAAAACAAAAAGGTAATTCAAAATATTAATTATAAATAATACTAAAATAACACTGCTCATACTTTATGCTCTCTTCTCTTTTAAAATGATTTTACAATAAACAAATAATCAATATTTAATATCCATTTATTTTTTTATTTGCTAATTAGCCATGAAATGAGAAGGCTAATGTAGAGCCTCCACTTTATGTCCAGAGTCCAGATTATCGTTTTTACAAATAGATTTAAATCATTTATTATATTCCAGCTGTTAAAAAAGTTACCAAACTGACTGGCAAGAAAGCCTTTTTTGCTGGCTTGTAAACTAAAGCAAGTGTTCATATAAGACCATTATTCTCACTGATTCAAGCCAGAGGTCATTCATGTCCATTTTCTGATGTGATCTGTTTCGTGATTAGCTACTAATGCAGTGCCTGCCAGTTACTGTCAGTTTTATTGATAACATTGATAAATAATGAGTCTCTATCATCCTCTCTGTCAGCTCCGCCCATGTTCCTGCCCATCTCATCCACGCCGCAGCCGGAGAGACGTCAGCCCGCCCAGCGCCGGCACTCCATCGAGAAGGAGACGCCCACCAGTGTGCGCCACTTTCTGCCACCCTCCAGACACAGTTCAAAATCCTTAGTAAGTGAGGAAGTAACGGGTAACATTTACAAACTTTGGCTATCGTCCCACTAGATGATTTTCAGTCATTAATATAATGCAACATTAAAGACCTCATCAATTTACAGTTGCATCTAGAAATAAAAACATTTATGTTGCTTTGAAAAATTATGGCTGTGATTCTATTTTATTTGTCGTCTGGAAAGGAGAGCATTGCATTGCAATATACATACTGGTACCAATAGCATGTTAGTATGCCATTGCTGCTGTAGTTTGGTCTCTGTTGATGTGCATGCTCGATGTGCTTATACAGGAGGAGTTTTGTTTCCCAGTGGAGTGTCTGTCTCTGACCGTGGAGGAAGTGATGCACATTCGGCAGGTTTTGGTCGAAGCCGAACTGGAGAAATTTCAGCAGTACAAAGACATCTACAATGCCATGAAGAAGGGGAAGGTGGGGACTGCTTTTATTATTTAGAACAACCATTCAGAGGAAGCAGCATGTCAGCTAAACAGCCATTGCAATCATATAGATGGAAAAGGTATAATGCATGAAGGAAAAACTGTATTCAAAATATATTTATTTAATGAAATGAATACTTTTATTCAGCAAGGATGCATTAAATTGATCGAAGTGACAGTGAAGACATTTATAATGTTACAAAACATTTCTATTTCAAATAAATGCTGTTCTTTTGAACTTTCTATTCATCTGTGAATCCTGAAAAATAAAACATATGGTTTCCACAGAAATATTGGGCAGCACAACTGTTTTCAACATTGATAATAATCAGAAATGTTTCTTGAGCAGCAAATCAGCATGTTAGAATGATTTCTGAAGAATCATGTGACACTGAAGACTGGAGTAATGATGCTGAAATCAGATTTGATCGCAGAAATAAATGACATTTTATTATATATTCATATAGAAAACAGTTATGTTGAATTGCAATAATATTTCACAATATTGCTGTTTTTACTGTATTTTTGATACAGGCAGCCTTTGTGAGCAGCAGAGACTTCTTTCAGAAACATTTAAAAACCCCAAACTTTTGAACGATATTGTGTAATTTGTATATATTTTACTAAAAGACTAAAACCAAATACATGATGAATGCCACAAAAAGACTTTTTATCAAACTTAACAACTCAAATCAGACACTATTAAAACAATTCAGTATGATTCAATCTTTAGGAAACTTAATGGACGAATAGCTTTAAAATCATTGTCATATTCATTTAGCTTTTTTTGCATATGCTTCTTTTGATTTTGGCAGCAAAGCCATTGCAAATGTATTGTGCATACTCAGTATGACTGTATTAATTCATTGATATTTCTCATTTCTTCACAGCTGTGCTTCTGCTGCCGAACGAAACGGTTTTCCTTCTTTACCTGGTCCTACACCTGCCAGTTTTGTAAAAGGTAAGAAATAACATTTTAGTCTTGCTTGTTTCAAGGACTTTTAGATATTTAATAGAAAGTAGTGGTGCTATATCATCTTTCTCTTGAATTTCGCAGGCCTGTGTGTTCACAATGCTGCAAAAAAGTAAGTCGTGATCTGTACACCCTCTTAATGTTCACATAACTTCATTAAATGTTTTACGTTATTTGTGGTGAGCTCATCGTGACTCCATTTTCACAGTCATGATGGTCCTGGAAATGTCATTGTGTTCAGCTCGTTCTGTTCTCATTTAATTTTCCGCACATAACAGTACTTTTCTGTGGCTTTAGATGCGCCTGCCATCAAAGCCCTATGGCACTCTCCCCATTTACTCTCTGGGTCCGTCCACATCCACTCTGAAACGGGACACAGCCGGCCACAAGCCAGAGAAGCCCAGCACGAGCCACCATCGACCCAGCCTACAGCGCACAATGTCCAGGTACAATAACCCAGCGCACAGGGTTGGGCAAAGATACATCAAAATGTATTTTAAAATAAAATACCAAATAGCTTCATTTTAAGTGTATCAAAATAAACTACAAAATACAGCAGCCACACCATGTATCAAAATAAACTACTGTATTTTTGTATTTCAAAAACACTAAAAAAATACTTTTACAAGGGAGCATGAAATTTCTTCGCAAACCAAAGGAAACAATATTTGATAGCAACAGCTTTTCATGCAATAAATCTGACATATGCAACCAGTTAACAGATCAAATATTCACATACCCCTGTGATCTCGCAGATGAAGGTTAGTTTTAAAGTAGCCAGCAGTTTGCGATTGACTCATAATTGTATCCTAATTTAGTTACTTAGTGTTTGGTAACGAAGGGCCTGACACTGACTCAATGACAAACAAGTCATTCATAAGACAACTGATGGCACCTGTATTCATTGCAACTAGCTTCTAACTAATTAATCATTTGATTGTTAATCATAAATATATTAATATATTATGAGTCATGCAATGGTATGCAAAATCATGATCCTACTAAGCAGCTACTTCAATTAGGGTACAATATTCAGCAATCAAATATTTATTTATCAATCACTGGACACCTATTTGGAAGTTGAAAACATTTTAGCATTTCAACAATTATTAAATGATCAATATGTTTGATTTTAAATGTAGCCAGAAACGTAATCAGAAAGTAGCAACAGAACTTGTCAAGGAGTATTAACCCAACGCTAACCACTTGAGAGCCATAGAAGTATAGAAGACACATACACTTTAATAGTGTAGTAACAAGTCTGGCCAAACTACTGAGTAGACACCAATCAGAGGCCACATTTTTATGATGTCATCATGTAGACTTCTTACAAAGTATTTTAGAGTATTTTACAGCTACAAAAATACAAAACACTAAAGTATTTTGATACAAAACATGAAGCCATTTCATCAACCCTATCAAATATAAAATAGGATTTTGTCATTTGTATTTGAAATACATGTATCATAAACACTGCCCATCCCTGCTAGCATAGAGCTCATCTCTGCCGCTCTGTTTATATTCACCGTCTCTTCTCTGTCTCTCTAAGACTGTCTAAGCACACGCGTCAGTCGTCCTCGTCTCAGGAGGAAGTGGAGCTCCCGAAAGAGCTGATGGAAGACTTGAACACCATGGAGGTTTGTGTCGACTGCAAGAAGTTCATCTCCGACATCATCGCCTCCAGCAAGCACAGTCTATCTCTGGCCAACAAGAGAGCGCACTTGAAACGCAAGACTCAGTCCTTCATCATGGCGTCGGAGAAGGGCACAGAATACTGGCCTTTGGAGCGAACTATCAATGAGGTTTAGATGCCTCTGGATCTGAAGCAGATGCTGTTGTAGTTGTATAGATTAGAAACGGGTCAGTCAATTGTGATATACAGGGCCAGTAAACTCTTATGGATGTGTAGCAGTTCTTCCACACACAGCATGAGTTTTTCTATTCTGTGCTGTAAAGATGTGGTTACATTAGTGAAATTTCAGCAAAATTTCACAGCCAATAATGACATTGTCCATTGTCAATAGTATGAACCACCAGTCATTTTCAAACCAAGTAGCTTTCTCTTGGTCTGCATGGTAAAACCGTGAGACTAACTTGATGTACGGAGTCTCCCACATGACACAATAATGTATTTATTCATTCCCTCGTTTTATTATGTTCCCTCTTTTTAGCTAAATAAGAATTTGTTCTCATTACTTAATTTGTTCCTTCATTTTGTAAAATTGTTGCCACATTGTACTAATTTGTTCACTCTATTCACTAAAACGAGAGAATGAATTCTTAATTTGCAGTGAGGGGTTGATTAAAATAAAACGAATTAAGTCCTGGGAACAAAAAAATATATTCAAAAATATCTTTAAAAAAAAATATATATATATGTATATGTGTGTGTGTAATTTTTAGATTTTTTTTTTTTTTGTGCACATCTCATGTGCGGGACTTCGTAAACACGATCGAAATCTGCTTGAGAAACTTTTCGCCCTCAAGATAAACGTGGAAAATGACTGGATTTTGCAGCGAAATTTCGCTGATCAGCGGTAAACATGACCGCACCTTAACTCATAAACATGATGTCTTATTAGGGCTTTTCACACTTCATATAGCCAACTCTGGGTCAGTCCTAAATGATCTTGTTTTATGCTGTACATTCCTAAATCCTAGGTTAAGGTTCTGATTTGCATATTTGCGGCTTTGGTGTCGCTGATTGGACGAACGCAGTGGTTTTCGCGTCGAGAGAGGTGCAAATAAAACTTTTCTTTACTCCAATTAATGTGTTTCCATCGCCATTTGATATTTTTCCCCTCGAAAGACGTTTACAACGCGATGAAGTCAACATGAAATGCCATTCACAATCTGATGTTCTTCTGTAATGTGACGTTATGGCTGGACGATATATTGAATATTCAGTAGTTTTACAATCCTTCCTTGTATTGTGACTTGCAACCAGGATATTGAACAAGAAATGGGACCAGGACCTTATTTACAACAAGACTAGGAACATGCAAAATAGTTAGTTTTAAGATCATGTTGATGTGCAGATGTCTAAAATGTATTCCGTGTGTCACATTCATGGACATACAGTCATATTAAAACAATAAGCACACAAACATCACTCAGCAGTGAAGCTGAAAATCAGCGAGCTGATGGTTCATACCACATTCGGATCCTGTTAGATAGCTGTTTTTTATTTGTGACTTTCATATTATGGCATTGGCAATGTGTATATATTTGTACAGCTCACGTTACTCATGTCTAGGTGAGATTTGACTGTAAATTATGCGTATGTTGATTGACTTTGAGTAATTGAGGATAATTGGTCCACTGCAAGCCGTATGCACCCTATTTTATGTATTGAAAGGCATGATGAGATCAGGCTGAGTTTATAAACATTAAGAGTTGCATTTATTTTTAGCAATGTTTACTTTTTACATAATTTATGCTTTATACATGTCAAGTAATATCCTCGGATTGTACAGCGTTTAGTCATGACAGTCAATTTTTTGATTAGTTTTTGGTGATGATGGTGGTTATGGCACCAAAATCTCATAAAATTGTAGTGATTTGAATAGATTTTCCCAAGCGTTTGGACAATGGAGTATTGTGTCGTTTCATATTATCTGGGTCAAAGGTCATTGCAATCTTGATTCCCCATTTAAATCACACATGTAAGAAACACATCAGTTTCTTTTTAAGGGCTTTTTGCCAAGACATCAAGTGTAAAAGAGCTATTTTTAAATCCATTTTTTATTTAACTTTTATTTTTATCTGTGGATTGTATTATGTTCAGAACAGCTTATATACAACATCTTACTTTGATAGTTTATTTCTCGTGTTGTTGTTATAAAATTAAGGATACAAAGAGTCTAAGAATGTTTTATATTTATTCACTTCGAACTTGTTTATGTTGTGTGTTCAATAGTTTTTCTAATTGTTTCTGTCCTCTTTGTTTTTTTATTCATCTGATAATGTTTAATTTTATAGAAAAATTGAATTTGTACCTGTCAAATTATTGCAAGGTCTTGTAAAGTTGCCTTTTTCCTTAAATAATCCGATCTGAAATGAAGCGAGGCTGATATCAGTGTACATGAGAGCTGAGACTGTTGTGAGGATGTTGTTATAATAAGCAGTTATTAATTTGCCTTAGAAACACTGCCTTTTTATGCATTGCAATATCCATCAAGTCCCAAATCCTGTCTGTTTGCAGTATAACTGTACATGCATTTTGACATATGCACAAATGCTGTAGATTTTTAAACTCTGGACATGTTGGAGTATCATAAGACTCGTCACTGAGGTCATGGAAACTAAGAACATGTAAATAAAAGTGTAAAAAATCAGCTGCAATGTGTGTGCATGTGAAACAGACCAGTAACCTGGCTGTGAATTTTATTTTTAATCTTTTTTTCTTTTTTTTCTCAGCCGATGATGATCAATAGAATTTAAAAAAAAATACAAAAATAATTGTTGGGGTGTGAATTTTACTCATTCATAGAAAGTCATTCAGTATAGAGTGATGATTATATATAATATCTGCTTCATATTTAAACAAGTCCAAGTTACAGTTCACCCCAAAATCTAAATTAAAAAAAAGTTGTTTTTTTTTAAATTTAGATTCTCTTAAATCTCATACAGTATTTTTACTGTATTAAAATAAATTGTCATTTTTTATTTATTTCTGTTGATTTTAGGGTGAAATATGACTTAAAGGTAGGTAAATCATCACATTTAATAAACACATTGGTGAAATTTAAATGATATTTATAAAATGTAAAATTTAATTTTAGAATTTTTATTATGCATTTTTTAGTAGTTCTTCAGTTTTATAGTAAAATATCAAATCAAAATATTCTTGTGCTGTTTTTACTCACAGAATCCTTTCCAGACTGTAAATAATATCCTGAACAAACTGATTAAACTCAAACACATTACTTCATTAAATCATAAATGAATCAGTCTGAAAACCAGCTTCCATTTCATTCAGAAGAACAAGACAATGTTATGTTTGAAAGTGTCTTCATTTCATATGATCACAACCTGAGACATTTGTATATCTGCATTATCGCAGAGACTCATTAGGCACTAGAATATCACAAACCAGCACAATACTGATGGAAACACATAATACCAACAAAATATTACACACTAACAACTGGTGGGAAATAAACAACCTTTCAGAAACAGAGATGCAGCCTTTCAAAATGACGTGTTGCAGCATGTTAGGGTCGCCATCCCCTCCAGCGCTCAGCGTTTACATGCAGACAAACAGATTAGATCAGATCTGCCACCTGATTTAACATACGTATTTAATTCGAATGAAAGGCCCTCATTAGGAGTCCCTCTTCTCACATCAAAGCATCACCTATGTGTTTACAGTTGGACGGACACTTTTAACCCCATCTGTCTGTGGGATTTTCTTTGATTTACTTTTAACCTGCAAGAAAACAAATAACCAGCCTGTAAATATGCACTATATGGTAAGAGGACACATAATATATCATAATATATAATGATAAATGGATGTAGGTCCAGCTCGTATTTATCTAACCCATCACATGCTCAACAATGGATCCTCTGCAGTGAATGGGTGCCGTCAGAATGAGAGTCCAAACAACTGATAAAAGCGTCACAATGGATTTGTTTCAGCTTTTGTCTTCTCAAGACTGGAGTGGTGTGGATTATAGTGATATTTTTATCAGCTGTTTGGTCTCTCACTCTGACGGCACCCATTCACTGCAGAGCATCCATTGCTGAGCAAGTGATGGAATGACACATTTCTCCAAATCTGATAAAGAAATAAACTCATCTACATTTTGGATGGCCTGAGGGTGAGCACATTTTCAGCAAATTTTCATTTTTGGGTGAACTAAAGATGTGACCATGAGATTGACCCATCTGACCTCGTCTCTGTGCGCTGGTCTCCTTTGGGTGCTGCCGGTGTTTCTTCCACACTGTGTGCCGGTGTTCACCAGCTTCTTCTCTTTGGCAGAAGAGCTTCTGGTCATGGGTTTCTCTTCCTTTTGACCTTTACAACAACACAGAAGTTCTTCATATGCCTGTACACAAGTGGATCTCAACCTTTCTAAAATTAATTTGAATCTATGTGCACTCCTAGTTTCTGTAAAATAAATAAAAACAAAATAATTCCAAAATTCCAATTAAAATATATCTAATATATCTAAATCTATAAGCTTTAAGAGCTGAATGTTCTTTTTAACCAATAAATTTGCAGTCATTCATGATTTACTGGACCAGGATTAAGGACTTTTTTTTTTTACTCACAATATCTACCTGATAAAATACTTTAGAGCTTGGCATAACTAGTAAAATGTCAATTTATTATAAAAATGCCCATGGCTTTTTAAGATTGTATTAATTTCCAAGCCTTTACACTTTTTAAATTAACAGTGGAAATCCTGTTTCTCAAAGCAGCTAAACAGCTGTTGAGCGATAACTAGTTGTTTTATTTAATTTTAGTCTTTTTTGTCTTATTTTAAAGACATTTAAAGTCATCTTGAGGCCCTCTAATGGGCCCCGGACCCCTGGTTGAGAGCCACTGATGTACTAAACCATAACTGAACCTTTCCATCTAAAAGCTTCTGCTTCACTGCTTGAAATGAGTTTGATGACTAATACCACAGTGTTCAAGGTAACTATGGGATGTGGGCTGTATGGTTACCATGGTAAATATCTGTTATAAAAATGATATATTGCTATTTGCATCTGTGTATTATACAGTCAAACCAAAATTTATTCAGATACCTTCAACATTTCTCACATTATCACAGTTTATTCGCTTAGAAAATGGTAATAAAATATGACAAGAACTCAAGAGTTAAACTGTGTCAGAACAAATTCATCTTGATAATGTCAGATAATTATTACCTTAATCATATGTATTATTTGTTTCTATACTGGAAGCTCCTAACACCAAGATCAATTCCTTGTGTGTGTAAACACACTTGGCAATAAAGTTCTTTCTGATTCAGATTCTGATAACTTTAAAAGAAAGATATAAAACATGGTCAGGTCAATGTGTCAAATCAAATTATTAGTCCCAAATTTTACTGGTAGTCCACTGTATGAAGATTTTTGGGCTATATGTCACAGATTACTTTATTTTGCTATCCTCACTTACATAAATCAACTATAGTGTCCTGCACCCACTAGTAAAAAAAAAAAAAAAGAGCAAAAATTATATCTGCTGTCTGAATTATTTTAGGTTTGACTGTAAATTATGGGCCTCAGTCAGGATTTCAGATAACAATACTGTTTGATTACCATATTCGATACAGTAAGATACAAATATGAATGGCTTTATATATATATGCATGGTACTTTTTAAAGGGTGTGTATCGCAAAGGCATTTCTACGTTATGTTATATATTTAAAGATGATTGTGTCTCACCTGATCCGGTTGCCGCTGCCGCTGCTGTATTGTTATTCTCGCCGGTTCCGTTAACGGCAGCAGCCCGTTGGGTCTCTGTGTCCGTGCTGGTGAGCCACGTCGATTCGGTGTCTCTGCTCTCGTAATATCGGGGTTCGATCGTTGCGGATCTGCTTCCCCCGCAGCCCATTGAGCCCCTGAGCATCCTCACTCACACCAGCGTGGATCTGCGGTCATTCTCGGATCTTGAGAGACGCACGCGGCGATGATTTATATAAACACAGGCTCGTGTGATTTCAGCAGAGACAACAGAGCTACAGCGATCGATTATGACCATATTCAAAAATATTTTAATAATATAATAGGCTATGTTTTTATACATAATTTTAAATAATTTGGTATCTGTTTGTAATTTGCACATTTTTTAAAAAAATGCTGTTTTTAATTTATTTGTTTTTAATAATTGCTGTTCCAAACAGTAAAACAGTCTATTTCTCGGAGCAAAGAGCTAATTGAATTGCAATTGATCTTCTTTCCTTAATTTATTTGCAGGATTTATTTTGATTGGCCTTCTGGAAATGCAAATTTAGTTGGTAAATGTGTTTTACAAACAAAAAACACATTTTTTATAATAATATTATATTTTGGTTCTATGACACAGTAATTTTGCACATATAACTCTTTAAGCACCAAATGTATGTAACATCACATTTATAGCCTATTGCATCTTTGTAACACTTTTTTTTCTCTCAATTTGGTATCTTTGCAATTTGCACTTTTAAAAAAAATTATAATAATAATTGCTGTTCCAAGCAGTGGTGTCATTATATATATATATATATATATATATATATATATATATATATACACACTATATTGCCAAAAGTATTGGGTCGCCCCCTTCTAATGAACAGGTTTGACTACTTTAGTAATTTCTATGAGTACAAATCTTAATGTTTAAGCATATAATGATATTCTAGGGAATTGTGTGCTTCTAATATTATAGCAACAGTTTGAACAGGACCCTTTTCTATTCTAACATGACAATGCCTCTGTGTATAAGACAAGGTTCAAAAAGAAAATGATTGATTGAGTCAGTGTGGAAGAACTTGACTGGTCTGCATAAAACCAAGTCCTAATCCCAGTTGAACACTGGCTCTGGTGTGACTGTAAATGCAGACCTTGAGCCAAAAACTCATCACCAAACACCAATGACTTGTACATATGGGTTCAGTCATTTTAGACACTTCCAAAACTGTTGCAGCAGAGATGGAAATACAATTTTTAAATACATGAATTATGTTCCCATCATTGTTTCCACAGATTTGGAAGTGCATTTTTCTGTTCTAAAGAAGGGGGTGTCCCAATACTTTTGTCTATATAGTGTATGTACAAGTCATTGGTGTTTGGTGATGAGTTTTTGTCTCAAGGTCTGCATTTACAGTCACACCAGAGCCAGTGTTCAACTGGGATTAGGACTTGGTTTTCTGCAGACCAGTCAAGTTCTTCCACACTGACTCAATCAATCATTTTCTTTTTGAACCTTGTCTTATACACAGAGGCATTGTCATGTTAGAATAGAAAAGGGTCCTGTCCAAACTGTTGCTATAATATTAGAAGCACACAATTTCCTAGAATATCATTATATGCTTTAACATTAAGATTTGTACTCATAGAAATTACTAAAGTAGTCAAACCTGTTCATTAGAAGGGGGCGACCCAATACTTTTGGCACTATAGTGTATATATAAATATTTTTTTTCTTCTGAGAATTGTAGTTGATTATTTATAAACAGTCTATTTCTCTTTTTTATATTCTCAGCTATTGATTGAGGTATCATTCACGCTTTAATACCGTTTTACTGATTGCAATATTTTAAAGATATATGGCGGATTTTACTATTTCATATTTCTAACATCTATTTAATTTATATTCAATATTTTAATTTATATTCAAATATTAATTTATATTTAATTTATATTATATTTATATTTAATTTATATTCAAATCTGTCGCACAGACGTAACATGCCAGAACCAATGAGGTTTGCGCGCAGAGCGAATGTTGCTTACGTAAAGAACGACTTTCGCGCCTAAATTTAGAGCCAGATTGAAAAGACTGAGGGAATTAAAGATTACCACTGAAGAACGACTTAAATTCCGGTATGTTCTTCACACAAATCTGTTGTTTGACTTCAGAAGACTTGGAATATTGTGTATGAATCGTATGAACTTTTTGGAGCTTGACTTACAACCAACATCTTCCTTTCGTGTCCAAAACACAGCATACAGAACCACATGGGGGTGAGTAAATAATGACACAACTTTCTTTATTCTTTTAATATTGCTTTCGCTAAATAATATTGCTTTATATTTATTTATTTTTGGATATTAAAGTCATTTTCCTTAATTTTTTTCCATGTTTTATTTTTAGTAAAAACTAAGGGGGTGTGACAAAATTCAGAAAATCATACCTTAAATACGAAATAAAAAGATGCTGAATACAAAAAAGGGGGGGAAAAAAAAAAAAAAAAAAAGGCATCTGGCTTTGATAAAATTGGATTGATGACATAACCAAGTAGGCCTACATAAATAATTCAAAATATTTATTTATATTTTGTTTGTTCTACTTTGAATGTACAGATTCCACTTTAAATGTTTCCGAGACTACAGAGGCATGTAATGCATGTGTTTGCTTTTGTTTTGATAAATATATACTTTTTATGCTGTACATATACTTTGAAAAGTCTCTCACCCAAACTTGCATCCTTAAAACGTTCAAAATTCAATGAGCTAATTGCAATTGACCTTTCTTTCCTTCATTTATTTAAACATTTTATTGGGATTGGCCTTCTGGGAATGCAAATTTGATTGGTAAATGTATTTTACAAACAAACACCACACATTTCTTATGCATTTATAATAATTTTATATTTTGGTTCCATGACACAGTTATTTTGCACATATAACTCTTTAAGCACCAAATGTACATAACATCACATTTATATTGCATCTTTGTAACACTTGTTTAAATGGACCACTGGTGCATTTTAAGAATAAAGGTTAAAAACAGTTGTCCACACACAATATCATCTATCACTAACATCAGATGTAACTACTACACGTCACAAAACATGAGTGGAATGACTTAAAACGCATAATTTCATTCACCTGCACATATGATAACACAATGACATTCTTTAAAAAAAAAAAAAAGTAAACAAAGTACTATGGGCAGCAGATATAGATACTCTCCTCTCATCACTGATTGAACAACAATGGAGAAGTATCTCTGAATATGAATGAGCATGCATGGCGGGTTGACTAGAACAAGTGTTCAGCAATATACAGTTTAATTTAACTTTGATTTTATTCACAGAGACAAAACAAAACGAGGGGCACATGATTAAAAGCGGTTCTTCTATTTGAAGTCCAGCAGGCTGCAGTCGATTTTGTAGTACACGTAGGGATAGTATTCTTGTTGGCTGAGGTTCAAGCCAGGAATATCCATGGCAGATTGCTGGAACAGGAAAAAGATGACAACAACGTACATAAAAATTCCTTGTATTTAAACCACACAACACAAAAACACAGCCTATGGCCAAAAGTAAACTTACGTCGATAATGGCAGCTGCACTGCTGTCCAGGTGCTTGTAAAGATCGTACAAAACCTCCCTCAGCTTCTTCATGTTCTTCTTGTTGGGCTGTAGCAGCATTGCTTGGAAGTTCACAGGCAATCCATATCTGTTTATTTAGAATAAAAAAATAAAAATAAAAAAAAAATTTTAATGAGTGATGCATTGATATGAAAATTCTGTGCCAAAACTGAATCTGAAAATTTAGGATGCACTTGGTCAAAACTGAAACTCACTTTTTTAAAATTGAGTTTGTGTAATTGTATTAAAATTATTACACAATTTTTTTTTTTTTTTTTAGCTTTTTTAAGAGTTTTTGTTTAGCTGAAAATTGAAATTTTACTTAATAATAAATTTATGAATCAAATTTATGTAATAATCAACACTCAGACACAATCTGAAATTCCACATAAGGCAGTTTTTATGTCAACTTTTAAATAAAAATTAAATTTCTACTCCAATTTGTTGTTGAAATATAAAAATGTAAACTGTGGCTGTAATAAAAACATTTACTTTTATTTATTTATTCTAACATTCATTAAATAAAGATAATGGGTTAAGTAAAAAGTAATATAGTGCATATATTTAGCAAAATGTTTCTCTCTAGAGTTATTTTTTTTCTAGTTGATCATCGAGTTTACGAACATTGAATGGCTTTCCAGAAGTAAATGTAGCATTACGTGACAAGAAATCCAAAATTGCCAGAATTTTTGGTTGCTGCAATTTCAGTGCAACACTAATTTTTAGTTTTAAATCTAGTTTTTCACTGTCCCATCCTATATGTCCATCCCATTTGATAACATTTTCCAAACAAACGATGAGTGTTCAAACTGCTCATGTATTCATCTTGCTGACATCAGTTGCATGAATTCATAATGAGACGTTTTCTAGTTCAGTTTCAATAAATGCTCATTTTGGACTGGGAAGGAAGATTAAAGCTGGCATAATACAGTGAACTCTTATTTCAACAAAAAAAAACTCCAGAAAAGTTTGATTCCTCTTGATACGAGTTCTCTAAATGTCGCTACCTCAAGACTGATTCCACAAAGACCCTCAGAGCCTTAATATGGATCCAAGCAATAAACGCCTCACTGAAGTTCACCTTCAGCCATCGAACAAGAGGACCCTGCAGAGGACACATGTATGAACCACATGTATCCAACACTGATGAAGTAACATGCCAGCTGCTCTGAAGATCCTTCTAGCAGATACATACAAACTGCTTTTTCTTGTCAGTGGAGAGTCTGGTCATCTCCTCCTTGTCTGCTTTCATTTCCTCCTCGTTGTACTGGAAGTCCCGGACCGTGAACCTGTAAAGCGGACACTGGGATGACTAAGGCATTAAGATCCTTAAACTGGATATTCTCTCAGACATCTAAACGGTGATTCATGACCACACGGTGGAGCTGAAATTGGCTGTTTACTTGTTTTCTCTGGCCTTGAGTCTGAAGTCATCGATGGCCTTTCTGAAGAGTGTGACGGTAAACAGGCCGCTGTCCTGGTCCTCGAAAAGCAAACTGCCAAGAAGAAAACGACACTGATATTTAGTGTTGGGTAGCAGGGAGAATCTCAAATGTCCCAGTCATATTTCACTCAAAATATATAAGAACTGTATTTTGCATGAAGAACATTCTCATTATCAAAATGATCATTACTGTAATGCATTTAAAAACATTATTTAAATTGCAACAAATCATGGTATTAACTGTTGGGCTGTCTTTAATTTATCCTCAGTTTAATAAAAAAACAGAAATGCATTGGGAAAATGACTTTAATAACAATAATGACAATCACCTGTGAGATTAAAAAAAACACCCATCATATTTCATTTTACACTAAAGACACTTGGTAAATGGTGTCTGTTTGTTCTGCTGCATTAGTTAATTGGTTTCTTTAGTAACCAGCATGCCGCTAATTTGTCTAGTTAAGTCCTAAACATGTTCTCCTCAACCAGAGGCCAATCAGATGCATTGATTTCCCTAGAATATCAGCTCTTTCTAACAAATCATTTTGTATGTCCATTTTCCAAAAATCCCATATAATCTGTTGTTGTTGTTTTTTTAAATGAACACCTTTTAAACCAGCATCTATATGACACTATTAAAATAAATGATTTCATTATCTAAGGTCAAAGCACAGCATGTTCTTATTAGTACTTGATCGATTTTCTTTCATTTCTATTCTGTGACTTGTGACCAGGTGCAAGACACTTCTAAGCTAACAAACCTACATAAAAGTGAACAACTGATAGAATTGTTGCAAGTTTCTTACTTTGTAGATCGTGGCACCACCATTTCTGCAAGAGTCTCGTAAGTGCGCTGCCAGTCAGTATAATTTGTTCTAAAGGGTTAGAAAACTTGCTGTCAGTATGTGCATGAGAAAAATTCAATACAATAGTTTTGTGTGCATCCATAAAGATGTTCAGTAAGGCTATTTTTTTAAGTTTTGGAATTAGGACTAGGCAATATGGTAAAAAATAAAATTTGATATTTTTTTCAGAACATTTGACCAATTCTCGATTTCGATTATTTATTTATTTTTTACATTAATGTTATCAACTACAACATAAAATCATTCTTTTCTCTGTTATCTATAGTGCATTTTCAACATGTCTAATTCTAACGTTTGGGAAGATTTCTATTCAAAATCGCGATTCTTCGATTTATAAAAAAATACAATTTTGGCAAAACATTAAATTTGAATTCATCGATAAAATCGGAAAAATTAAAAAAATAAATAAATCACCCAGCCCTATTTAGAATATATCACTTACTTTGGTACCACCACCAGCATAGTAATGAGGTATTCAGAATCAAGAATAAAGTCTTCTTTCTTGACAATATCTGCCAAACTCCTGGTCAGCAGGCTCCCTCTGGTGAGACGACAAAAATCACACTGATTTATTGGAAAATGACTCTTAAAGTCATTCCATACATTTGTTATTTTCTTAAAGGTGTAGTTCATCCAAACATTGAAATTATGACTATTTTGGACTACTTTTTTTGGAGTTTGTCAGACATATAAACTGTTATTTGGAAAAGAACTCTGTGGATATTCTTAAAAAAAAAAAAAAAAAACGTTTCTTTTTTTTAAATTTGTAAGTTGCATTATATATTCTGTACATACTCAATAAAAAATATATCAATGCACCAAAACAAATAAATGGTTTCCAGGTTACTAAATAAATAAAGCTCAAATAATGAATGTAAAATAAAACCCCTAAAAATAATAGTTAGTCTGATATGTCTGAAATGACTCACGCGTTCTTCCTCTCTAGATTCTGTAAGTTTCCCTTCAGGTTGTTGTAGGCTGACGCTCGAGCCTTCAGGTCGTTGTCAATCTGTGAGACTTGCTGTTGAACAGCAGGGGGAGAGAGATTCATTTAAAACAGCATCTGAGGCGTCATTGAAGCACCAGAACTACATGACTCCATCAATAATTTATGTTAAATGAGGTTGAGATTTATCTCAAATATGCACAATACATTCCTAACGAGTGATGTGAAATTAAGAAACACTGTGAATATTGCAATGATTTGAATTTTATTGTAAGCAACCAGTGCGAAATGAAAGGTCGCTGCAGATTCTAGTCCCAAAATTCATATAGAAATCACTGGATCAGATCACTTGCCTTGGATATGATCTCAGAAATGTTCTTCAAGGATTGTTTGATAGGGTACTTGGCCATGTCCCACTGAAATCTTGTGACGTAGGTGACTAGATCGACTAACACACAGCATAGAAAACGAGAATTAATTCAACAAAACCAGCAATAGTGTCTGATCTCATTTCATGCCACAGATAGCAGTGATTCTGACCTCCATTAGCCAGCAGGTTCTCCTGGACTTTATCTCGACTGTCCTCCAACACGTCGGCCATGTACTGAGCCACCTTCTTCACCACACTGTGAACGGCATCAAAAGACATCACAGTCCTCTGAAAACTCTCTCCGATTCTCTAAGACTGGACATTTTCCAAGCCCCAGAAGTCATCAAAACATCACACATATCAGATGATTCAGAAACACTGAGGTGTCCAAGAAAGAAACCCAGTTCCATGGCTTCTGATAACATCACAATAAAGCTTTTTAAAAAAAAATCTGAGAACATTCTGGCTGTCTATAGATTAAAATAACGATTCGCACCCAACAATCTGGTGGAGACGAGCCAAACCAAGAAAAATTAAGATACAGTTAACATATCAGACAAATGCTCCAAAATGATTCCTGCTTTTATGTTAAAATAACACAAGGCTGTCAGGAATTAATATTACCAAAGCATGCTTTGACCAACTTTTATCAAGGTTCTGAGGCAAAAGCACTCGACTTGAATATGTTTGACTTGAAAAAATAGAATCTAACATCTAAGGATGAGCTGTAAGTCATGCAATTTAAAAATGATCACAAAAAGGGAAGCTAGTGCGTCACCAAACTGCTAATAACTCATTTTAGGCAGATGCTGGGGTAACCGCACCTCTATATGAGATTCCTCACGGCACAAAAGTAAAGAAACACGCGCAAGACGTCTTGACAGAATTCTGACCATTGATTCTGCAAGATGTTTGATTCTTTTAGGCAGAAAGGCTGTTAAATGACTATTATTATAGTCAAGCTTCACTATTACTACACTAAAAAAAACAAAAAAACATTTAGTCTAGAAACTAATTTCATTCAGAAATGACTAGTAAATTTTACAAGCAAATACTTTGCATTGAATTAAACATGAAATTTTGAAGTAGAAATACTGAAATAATCTCTTGTAGTTTCTTGTAAAACATACTCCACTAATCCTTGATTGGTGTCCTTGTTACAGTGTAATTATCCATTTACATACAGAGTAATATTAACTAACTACATGTACTTACTATATGGTTAGAATTAGGATTAGGGTTACTTGCATGTAATTATGCATAATTTGTTGTTGTTATTATAATAGTAAGTACATGTAATGTGTAACAATGACACTGTAAACTAAAGTGTTATTTTTACAGTGTACTGTTCATATTTAGGGTGAGCGATTAAAAACCCTAACCCTAAATTTGGTGCATAAATCATCCCGCACAATGTGTTACACGTAAGATTACAGTTTCCGGATTTCATCTGATGGACAATAAAACCCAAAAAAATCCATAGACTTAGAAAGCCTAGAATTTAAAGACAGAGGCTTGGGATTCAAGGTCCACCTGTTTATTTAAGACAGAAAGCACCCTAGCAACGCCCTAGCAACCACCCATAGCATCTTATTAAACACAAAAATATCCTTAAAACATCCACACACTCTGAATATTCATTTTGCATGAAAATGTAAACCAAAAAAAAAGAAAAAACAACTTTACCTCTCGACAAAAGCGTCCAGCTTGGCCAGCTCATCAGACAGCCCCACCAGGACATCTAATGTCCCGACCTGCAGCGTTTAGAGAAGAGAAACACTTTGATCACCATCCAGTATAATGAAGCAATACAAACGCAGCCAGGCTGGATTTGATCAGCATCGGCCCGCAGAGACATCAGGGGCCGCCGGCGCTTAGAGTGGCGCCGCCTCTGTTCTCATCCTGTCAGGCAGAAAGGGACTGGTCAAGATGACACAGGCCAGCAGGGTCACTTGACCCTCGGGAATAGGAACGAGACATATGCATTTGCTCGGAAAAAGGCTGATTTTAGTGTCAATCAGGGGAATCGTGCATGCAACGTCACAAAATAATTCTGTGAACAGTTTTAAATGATGCAAATAGATTGTTGTATTGAGAGTTTTGAAACTGTAATTGCAATAGATTCCGCTTTTTCAGCAGCATTGATTTAATTGTACTAGTGGGGATTGTATAAAAAGTCTTCTTTAAAGCATTATAAGCCATGCACCAAAATAAACAGTTACAAGGTGAATCACAACGTTACAAAATTCAATTTGAAGCAAAAACGTATTTGAAAACTGGACAAAAATGACAATCAAAATAAACCATAAACCAAAATAAACAAACCAATGATGAGGTATGTGTGTGTGTGTGTATATATATATATATATATATATATATATATATATATAGAGAGAGAGAGAGAGAGAGAGAATTTTTTTTTTCTTTTGGTGCAACTTGCTCCCTGTGACTTAATTGGTGGAATTTTCTGTACAGCATCATGGGTAATGTAGTTTTTCCACCACAAATTAAGGTCATAAACATTATTATTTAAAAAAATAATGGATGGCTACGACAAAGACATGTTCCACTGATTAATAACCTCATAATTCATAGTAGGTTTGTCTTTAAAGGTTTATAAATCACCGCTAAAAATCTGTTTCCCTATGGAGAAAATAGAGTATTTACTTCTGGAAATCTGACTATTGCACTTGACTGAAAACAACAATGCATATTATACAGTCAAAGCAAATTTATTCAGACACCTTCAGTATTTCTCACATTATCACAGTTTATTGGCTATAGTTTAGAAAATGGTAATAAAATATGACAAGAACTCAAGAGTTAAACTGTGTCAGAACAAATTCATCTTGATAATGCCAGATAACTTTGATAGAAAGGTATGTAACAAAACATGGTCAGGTCAAAGTGTCAAATCACATTTTTGGTCCCAAATTTTACCGGTAGTCCACTGTATGAAGAATTTTTGGGTATAATATGTCACAGTTTACTTTATTTTGCTATCCTCACTCACATAAATCAACTATAGTGTCCTTCACCCACCAGTAAAAAAATATCAAGAATTATATCTGGTGTCTGAATCATTTTTGGTTTGACTGTACCCAATGCCAATGAGTGACCAATCACAGTCAGGTATTCCAGAGAGCCGTTTAGCTCAGACTGTAAAAAGAGGAAGAGGAAGAGAATGTGACCTTGAGATCGGGAATGTTGAACTTGTTGTTGGTGGAGAGGTTGTTGGTGCGAGTTGTGGCCATCAATAGTTTGTCCCATGTCTGCTGGCAGGTTTTCTCTCCAGGAGCAGAAATCAACCAGAACTCGGTCATGGCTGCTGAGGAGCGAGAAATCCAGAGTCTAAAGCAGAAAGACATTAATATACTCATCGAAATGTACAAACTTCATACTGCACCACCAGCTCCAACAAAGATATTTAAGGTAGTGTTTACAGAGATTAAAATAAATACATCAAGAAAAAGCCTTAACAATGATCATTTCTTTAATTTGTAATTCATATTTGTGCTTGCTCACATTTTCACTAGTCCCACCACTAAATAAATAAATAACACATTTTTAGATGTTTTTGGAAAATATATATTTATAGCTTTCGTTTACATTTTTTTTATTTTTGGGGTATGTGTTATATTTCATAGAGATTTCTGGCATTGCTATCCATTTGTATGTCACGTATCAGATTTAAATTACACTTATTGCTGTACAAATGTATCTATAAAGACCTAAACACACAGAATTATTCATGATAACTTGCACTTTCCTCTACAAGAATATTCAAAAAGCAATATCTTCCTGATGAAACGTTTATAATGATAATAGAAATTTGCATTACTTAAAAATGGTGATATATAGGTCTGAAAGATCAGACCTGTAAATAAATATTTACATTAATATAAATGTTAAAGTGAAACTCTTAATTTTGAATAAACTCTCATGTTATTTGGCAACTAATGAGAACAACATATTTTTAATGTTATAACACATAAATCTGCACATTAAGGTAGGAGATAATATTAATTTTAAACATGGGCAACCTGTTTGGGTCATTTCCTCAAAATGAATGACAGTCACGAGTTAAAGCATCAGATCGACCTTGAATGGACAGTGTCTGATCAGAGTAATAATCTCATCAGATATCAGATGTTTGATCATTTGAGGCTGTTACTGATGATGATTTTATATCAGGCTGTCGATGCTTCAAACCATCATCACATCATAAACGAGCAGTATTTCATACATACAGCACAAGAGAACTGGACAAATACTGCACTACGCCACATTGGAGATTTTTAATATGAATGAATAACCTAAAAACACAAATAATTCATTATAAAGCACAGAAACATAAGATGAGCCTCATACAGCTCTAATCCATGCTAGCAAATACAGCTAAATCTGCAGACGTTAAAACACGATCACACAAACAGCCTTTAAAACTAGCGCTTCTCCAGCGGAGCTTACCTGATTTCAACGTGAACGAGATGACGCGACGATTACTTGGTAGTTTTAACTAAATAATTCAGTTTTAGGATTTGATATTCATAATGACACTACAGTGTTTCTAAAGGCTTCACTCACGGTCAGCTGATCGTCTGCTATGATCTGCGCATGCGCAGCCACTGACGACA
Source organism: Tor tambroides (assembly GCA_021397915.2). NCBI lineage: Eukaryota > Metazoa > Chordata > Actinopteri > Cypriniformes > Cyprinidae > Tor > Tor tambroides. The sequence continues at coordinate 63,550 of JAFVLL020043256.1, forward strand.
GCGACCCCTGGAGATCTGGAGCTCCTTTTTCCACTTAAAAGCAGAAACTTGATTTGCACGAGTACGCTACGTTTGTTTTGCACAACTGAGCCACCGTAGTACACGAATATATTAAGAAAAAAAATTAGGAAACAAAAAAGTCACTTAGTGTCTGTCAGATGCATGAATTTCATTGTCTACTCAATGTTGCAGCATTGACAACTGTCACTTTCATTCATGACACCAGATATTTAAAATGTATGATTTTTGTCACTTTGGCATTATGTTTTAGGTAAGATTACATTGCATAATGGGAAATCCACCCAAGCACCCTTTTTCATACATAAATATACAGCAGAAAAAAAATAGGTAATTACATGTATACATTTTTATAAATTGTAATGTATAGATTTTATCAAATGTATATAATATATATTAATGTTATGCACTATTACAGTTTTATTCATATTTTAATATTTTTGTAACATTGATTTTGCTTTTTTATAATAGTTTATTAATTAGTCATTTTGTTATGTGCTTTTGTCTTTTCCATTTTTTAATGCTATTTAGGTTTTATTTATATATTTTTTAGTAATTTCTCAGTATATATATATATATATATATATATATATATATATATATATAAATAAATGAAAAAAAATTGCAAACTAATAAAAATAACAAAAGCACATAACACCATAACTAAAAATTAAACTATTATATAAAAATAAAAGCTAATTAGAAATATTAAAATTGCAATATAAATATAATATATAAATATAAATAATAAATATAAATATTTAAACAATATTAAAATAAAAAACATGAGAATATATATATATATATATATATATGTATGTGTGTGTGTGTGTGTGTGTGTGTATGTATGTAAAATAAACAGCTGACTGCTACTTTTGTTCATCATGCAGTTGCACACCTTTATGATTCAGTGGCCTGTGAATTTATGAAGCTGACTTTTCCCTGGAGGTTAAAGGCAGGAATGCCCAGTCAGCAGCCCGAAGAGGGAGGCACAGCGGTCTTTTTTTGGATAGGAGTCCCTCTTCCTGGCAGCGGGTGTCCCCCACCCTGAGTTCGAGGAAAAGCCCACAAAGGGATATGTTTATGGAGTTCAGTAGGTCTGGGGTGCATTGTTTGGGATACAATGCCGGGACTGGCTGGAGCCAAACCCCCAGATCAAACACCAGGGTGGGCTGCCCACTGACTGGCCGGCGGCCAGACCGATAGGGACATGTCTGGGCACGCGTGCTCTAATCAGTCACCCGCCCGAGCGCCTGGGGGATATGGAACGCGGCTTGTTTAGCCTCTAGGGGCGTCCAGCCCAGAGTCCAGGGTTCCAATTTGTCCCAAGCTTTTTGTTATAACCCTCGCATACTTTTCCTTAGTTTCCTACATATGCACAAAACATGCAAATACACAACTTGGGGAACACAAAAGGATGGCGAGGTGATCGAGAAATGATTTCCAAAAATAATAGGTCTTCTGGGGCTTTGATCATAACAACCGTTTGCCATTAATGGAACATCTCCAAAAAGTAATTTTTCTAAATTATTTACTCATTGTTCTTTCCATTGCGAGATATATATTCACAATTCTGAGTGAGATAATAAGTTGCAATTACCTTTTTCACTTCTTATTCCATGATGGAAAAAGAGTTGCGAGATGTAAACTCAGAATTCAGAGAAAAAAGTCAAAAGAGACTGTAAGATATAAAACCTGAATTGTGAGATTTAAAGTCAGAGTTGCGAGATATAAAGTCAGAATTGTGAGACATATATACTAAAAATTGCAAGATGTAAAGTTAGTATTCAGAGAAAAAAGTCAGAAGAGACAGTGAGAATCAGAATTGTGAGATATAAACTCCAAACTGCAAGATATAAAGTCAGAATTGTGAGATATAAACTCCAAACTGCAAGATATAAAGTCAGACTTGTGAGATATAAAGTAAAAATTGTGAGATATAAAGTCAGAATTGTGAGATATAAACTCTAAACTGCAAGATATAAAGTAAAAAATGAGATATAAAGTCAGAATTGTGACATATAAAGTAAAAATTGCAAGATATAAAGTCAGAATTGTGAGATATAAACTCTAAGCTGCAAGATATAGTCAGAATTGTGAGATATAAAGTAAAAATTGTGAGATATAAAGTCAGAATTGTGAGATATAAACTCTAAACTGCAAGATATAAAGTCAGAATTGTGAGATATAAACTCTAAACTGCAAGATATAAAGTCAGAATTGTGAGATATAAAGTAAAAATTGTGAGATATAAAGTCAGAATTGTGAGATATAAACTCTAAACTGCAAGATATAGTCAGAATTGTGAGATATAAAGTCTAAACTGCAAGATATAAAGTCAGAATTGTGAGATATAAAATAAAAATTGTGAGATATAAAGTAAAAATTGTGAGATATAAAGTCAGAATTGTGAGATATAAACTCTAAACTGCAAGATATAAAGTCAGAATTGTGAGATATAAAATAAAAATTGTGAGATATAAAGTAAGAATTGTGAGATATAAAGTCAGAATTGTGAGATATAAAGTCAGAATTGTGAGATATAAAGTAAAAATTGTGAGATATAAAGTCAGAATTGTGAGATATAAAGTAAAAATTGCAAGATATAAAGTCAGAATTGCGAGATATAAACTCTAAACTGCAAGATATAGTCAGAATTGTGAGATATGAAGTAAAAATTGCAAGATATAAAGTCAGAATTGTGAGATATAAAGTCAGAATTGTGAGATTTAAACAAAATTGCTAGATATAAACTCAGAATTGTCAGATTTCCAAGATATATAATCAGAATTGCAAGATAAAAACTCAGAATTGTGAGATATAAAGTCAGAATCGCAAGTTATAAACAGAATTGTGACATAAAAACTCAGAATTACAAGAATAAAAGTTAGAATTGTGAGATTAAAAAGTTGCAATTAATTTTTTTTCTGTGGTGGAAATAGTTTTCCACACTTTTGCTGTGTACTGGGTGGAGAGATGAAGGCTGACAGATAGTGATGGAAAACAAAAGATAAGCTCTATTGTTTTTGTTACAAACTCACTGTCTATCTATTTAGCCCGCTGGCAATGACCTTCACATGTTTTTAACACATAAAAATGGTGTTTAAATATAGCTGAAATGTAGCAAAGCCATAAAACAATTTCATTTACTTACAATCTTTAGCTGAACCAACCATTTTGTGCTTTCTAATGACTGTTTAAATGTATCTTAACCCTGTAAAGCCTGTTTTTTTGTTGAGTATCATATTTGATACATCAGGTTTTTATGAATAATATAATCCGATATAGTGAGAATATTGAGGAAAAACAGCTAAATTTTATTCAGAAACTCAAACTGAGCAAAAATATGCAATTTGGTGCAGATGCTGACATTAATATGGCCAAAAAGTGATGAAATTCTGATGCTTGTAAAGTAAATCAACGAGATCTTTACAACAGTATAACAGATATAAATATCAGTTGTCACTCTATATCTCCAATAATATGTCTTAATAAGATGAGATTTAAGTGATCAAACCATATAATGCAATGCAATACAATGATGACTGAGAGATGAACAAACAAATGTTTGTCAATAGCCTGATGATGATCATATTTGAGATTCACCAATTTTTCCAAAAATTGATGTATGATAATCAAGTCAACCTAAGTTGCTTCAGTCCAGTAAGTGTTTGTCTTGAAATGTTACTAAAGTTGTTCTTATGTGGAAATGTTCAGTAGCTTTTTTTGTAGTCAAGAGCTTTGAGTCTAAAAAAAAAAACCAGCGTGAAAAATGTTCACTCGACTATAAAAAGCATGACAACTAGCCCCGGTCTCCCCTGTGATGTAATGCTGTTGACATTTCCAGTCACTTTCACTGGAAAATTGCACAATTTTATTGTCACAAGAATGTCCTTTGTTTTCGCCCATCAGATTATCTGAAATACTTTAGGTTATTGGAGAGTTCCTTTATTTTGTAGTGTATTTAAGGTCTTAAAGCTCAGGAGAATTCTTGTTGCTCAATAGCAGTAGGGTGTTATTGCATATGGCAGGCGAACCACATGTCCTTCCTTCAACAAGCATACAGAAACAGATCACCATTATACCAAGAACAATGGTTATCAAACAGCGCCGTTCACTCCGAGCTGCTTTAGATGTTATGTTAGATTAGATGCCATACGCTCATTTCTAATCTAGAGGGAGCCGGCACAAAACTCGGAACTGCTTTTGTGTGCTGCAAAAGAGAAACTTTCACTGACAAGTCTGAGCTACACTGACGTGAGTAAAACAAACAGAGCTATTGTGAAGCTCAATTGGCTCATCTGACATTCTTATGAAACTATTTTTGGTAAAAGGACTCAGCAATCGGAGAAAAGAGAACTATAAACACAAAAGAGGAATTTGTGTCTGTAACATATCGTGGCACAGAAATGTTTAACTTGACTTTAAGGTTGACTCTTCATGGGAACAGATTTGGAGAAATGTAGCATTGCATCACTGTGTCAGCAATGGATGCTCTGCAGTGAATGGGTGCCGTCAGAATGAGAGTCCAAACAGCTGATAAAAACATCACAATAATCCACACCACTCCAGTCCATCAGTTAACATCTGGAGAAGACAAAAGCTGAAACAAATCCATAAGACATTTTTAACTAAAATAGAAGTCCATAATCCATAATAACGCTTCCTCCAGTGTCTCACCTGAATCAGGAGAGAAATCTGCACAGAGCAAGCAGTGTTTACAAGCCAAAACAGCTCTAAACAAATATGTGGCTGGATTCTGATGTGAGAGACAACAGGAGAAGGACTTTTAAACTAGAGGAAGTGTTATTATGGATTATGGACTCGTATTTTAGTTAAAAACGTCTTGATGGATTTGTTTCAGCTTTATTTCTTCTCAAGATGTTAATTGAGTGGTGTGGATTACTTGTGGATTATTGTGATGTTTTTATCAGCTGTTTGGACTCTCATTCTGACGGCACCCATTCACTGCAGAGGATTCATCATTTGTGAGCAAGTGAAGGAGTGACTCATTTCTCCAAATCTGATGAAGAAACAAACTCATCTTGGTGTTACTATTTCAAAAGTGCCATTTAAGTCAGCATCTTCATCAAGGTTTATCATTTACCCTAGAGAATGTGGTGAATCAGAACTTTAAATAGTCTGACTATCTGAAAACCTCGAGCAGAAAGTCACAGACAGACAGAGAGAGAGAGAGAGAGAGAGAGAGAGAGAGAGAGAGAGAGAGACAGCCTCCCTCTATAAACTGTGCATGTTAGTGTGGACACAGATTCATTTCATCAGAAGCTGGACACTGAAGCAGCAGCTCATCTGAAGAGAGCAAAATACTGTAGAGGACATTCTGTCAGTCCAGACATTAACATACAGTGCAATAAATTCAGAATTATTTATAATGTTTTATCCGGAATCACGCTATAAAAGTGCAAAATGGACAATGTTCTGACAGGAACTTTGTAGGGAGACGATGAAGGCTCTTTGGCATTCAGGTATGAGATGGCACACTTTCTTTTTATCAATATCAAAATATTTGAATACAAATATTACTATAAAACACCATCATATTGATCTTATTGATTATTTGGAGAATTTTAAGTAGCAAAAATAAATGCAAAGTTAAAAATAATGGTATTTGAAGGTATACTATGTGTATTATAGCAGCCTATGCAGTATACTATACAAGGAAGTTAGATTTTTTTTTTGTTATGCACATTCTATTATTTACATCTGTTTACTAAAGATTCTGTTTGCCATTGTTTATGCTTTGCAACTGCATGCTCTTGTCAATGTGTAAAGATTATCGACAAACTATCTTAAAATAATTTATGTATATTATGTCTATGTTGTCTGTATATTTTGTAAAGTGTTGTTGCACTGTTGGCTTACTTAATTTGAATCATCCAGTAATTTAAATAGGCGCTGTACTATGATTTCATTTGGAAAGCATGTACTCTGAAAAAAAAATGAAGATTAACTCGTAGCAGTCTGTTGTTTAGTTTGTTACTGGCTGACTGCATATTATCCAGCTGCACTAGCATATAGATGGACTCAAGTGGATTAGAAGAACAAAACAAAACTCTTATTTTGATTCCATGGAGTCTGACTGTCCCGCTGCCTTCCCTTACGTCATCAAATTATTTAAATAAAAGCCCCGCCCCTTTTACCGCATAAATTAAGCCCCGCTCCTTTCACTCGCTCATATTATTCAAACTGAAGCCCCACCCACTTTTTACGCATTGCGCGCAGCAGCCCGCCCCTTTTAATGCGCTTCGCTACCTAATTAACATAAAAGCCCCGCCTCCTCACTCCCTTCACCACTTCATTTAAATCATCGCCACGCCTCCTTCACGCGCTTCATTTCTCAACCTTCACAACCGACTTCATTCAGCGGCTTCAGCTGAACGCCCATAACCGTCCTCAAGGTCCAAGGCTCAGTGGATTATACAGATATATGGCTCAAAACGTTAACATTACCTCTCCTATCGGTGCTCTTATTATTTTGTAAAAATTCCGCCAAAAAAGAGAAGACGGTTTACCTCAAATGCTCGCGATTTCTCCCGTGTAAGTAGCTCTGGGTTCATAAGCTAACATGTATCTGTTAGCCTCTTGTTTATATTTGACGAAAATATTCGAGTTGTTTATGGTCACTTGACTGCTTTCAGTCTTAATTAATTCGTTATGTTTTAATGTTTATTAAGATAAATATCGTATGACTTAAATACCGGTAGCTGCTAACAGCTGGCTAAGTGACGGTTAGCAATAAATTAGCCTGTAATTTAAATCTTATCGCGAATGTCGGGTGTGTAATCTTCACAAATAATCACTAATGATTATTATTGATTAATAAGCCAAGGAATTTTTGTTAATAGCTAGAAAAACATATGAGAAACCTTTCGTATTATATCGACGAAAAAGACTTGTGGAATTGGCGCCTCACTCATTTCCGTGTCTTTACTTTCGATATTAATTGTATATATTTCTTATATTAATTTTTTTATGTTTTGAGAAAATAAACAGCTGAGAAATATATGCGTAATCAGTTTAAAAGTTGGTTTGAGAATGAAAAAAAGACTATTTGTTTTGCTGTTTTATATTGTATTAAAATTGTCATATTAAAATTGCATTAAATATAATTAAAATATACATTTTTTAAAATACTAACAGTGTGTGTATATGCATTTATAAGTGTATGAAAAATATTAATATAAATATAAAATGTCATTGTAAAATATAAAAAAGTGTATATTAACATAATATGCATAACATATATAGCATTTATTTATTTATATAACTTTTATGTATTTATTTATTTAAATATATGAAAATATATATATATATATTTCTCAGCTCTATCATACACACAAAATTTACTTTTGAAAAAGTTTTTCTGTTTCTCCATCCATACAGTTTATAAACGTCAGTAAATGTCTTTTACTCCTGTCATAACCTGAGACGTAATAATCTCTTTTTTGTTGTTGTTTATTTTATATAGATATATAGATAGATATGTATGTGTGTGTGTGTCTGTATATATTTATAATTTATTTAAATATAATATATATTTTATATTGTATTTAAATCATGCTAAATATATAAAATATATTTCAAATGCTAAAAAATATAGAAAATAAACTAGGAATAAAAATGTGCATATATATACTTTAACAGTGATGCTGATTTTTCTGCTCCAGTTGTTTTCTATTCTTTGACACACATTTATGATTTTTATTTTATTTTGCAGGTGTACGTGAACTACGAGAACAGCTTAGGGGCTTGTGTCTACCGTGAGCAGTTCGATTTCAACGCAGAGCCCCCTTGGGATCCTAGCTGATAGCTGGAGAGGTCGACCTCTGACCTGTCCCTGTAGGTTCACATTGCTGTATCCTCACTTATGGTGTGCTACCATATACTTGCATGAAGCTTCAAGTGCGACAGCTGATTTTATACCTCCCACACTTACTAAGCAGTTCCATTCTTCAGCTGTTTTTAGAACTGCTTTGAGAATGGATTGCCAAGGTCAGTGACTCTTCTGAGCTGCTGCTCTGATCGATGTGCACTGCAAGAGGCTTTCTGCTGTGACATCAAACATGGCATTGAATGCGCCATACCTATTTGTACAGTTTACATAACCTAGAATAAAAAGAGCATTAAATATAGTTGCAATTCTCAATACATTGATCCCTGTAAATATCAAAAGGCTAGATGTTTTTTGAAGAAATCTGTTTGTCTGTGGCACTGGGCGATGTAACAATGCAACTTTTTATTTTATTGGAATATTTATTAGTTGTTCTTGGCTTCAATGAATATTTGTTTGAAGCGATGATTCCTTTCAAAATCACCCTTTCAAAGCAAATGCATTAATATCAAAGTATATGCTAAATATTTCATATATATAGATGGTTTTCACTTTTCAGTCATCATTTATTTATTTATGAAGACTTCAGAAGCCTCTAAGTTCGTTTGAGATTTTTTTTCTTTTAAATTAGCATTTTTATCAGGTTCCAATGAAAACAACATTGGACATTTGTGAAAAAAGGCACTCAATTACTGACTAATAACCTTTTCTTTGCCATTAAAGTGAAATTGCTGAACCTAAAGATAGGAGCCTGATAAAAATGCTCATTTAAAGAAATGTAAAATTAAAATTTGATAAAAGTGTGTGTGTGTGTGTGTATGTATCAGGCGTATTCTTCATATAAGCTTGCATTCATTTATTTTGTCTGTCTTGTGTTTGCAGTGGATATCGCTAGGACCCAAGAGCTCTGAGGGTTCTCATAAATAGGTGACCTGCTTTATGCCAGTCAGTACATCAGATTACGGATGAGTATGAAGGGGACTCTGGATGAACCACACTTTTCTGTTGAGCTGCTGGAAGGAAGCGCAGCTCTCCGAGATGTGATCGATAAACACATCCATGATCAAACTCTTGTAAGTATAAAAAGGGAATTCTGCTTTATTGTTTTATTTATTGTGCCCTTGTTATACCAAAGCGTGATGTGTGTTGTCTATTCTTTAGGCACTGAAGAGTGCGTTTTTTGTTGCTGACCTGGGGGTGATTGTGCGGCAGCAAGTGCGCTGGAGAACTAAAATGGACCAGATTCGGCCTTTCTACACAGTCAAGAGCAACAGCAGCCCTGTGGTTGTTGAAGTCCTGGCTGCTCTCGGAACTGGCTTTGTTTGTTCAAACAAGGTAAATATAAAGTATAAAATATGTCTCATCTCCTCTCTTGCTAAATCTAGGCTACTCAGTGTCCTAAAATAACAGTCTGGTTCTATATTTGTGTCTGTCTTAAAGCTATTTTTGTAATGTATTATTACTTTTGTTTGCTGCTGCTTGTGGGTCATCTGTTTTGGCTCCTGTGCTTGTCTTTCAGAATGAGCTGGACTTAGTGAAGGGCTTTGGCGTCCATTCTCAGGACATTATTTTCGGCGGCACGTGTAAACAGCTCTCCCATATCAAATATGCAGCCAAACACAACATCTCCCTCCTGGTTTGCGATAATGAGGCGGAGCTGAGGAAGATTGCACGATGCCATCCCAAAGCAAAGTGAGTTATATGGTCACACTGTGCTGACTAGGCTCATCACAATGCAGTAAGATATCACAATTCTCAGACAATATTGCTTTAGTAGGGGTGGGAATCTTTAGAAACCTCAGTCTGATGATCCAATTCTAAAATGTTTCTTGATTTACATGTTTGTTTTTTAATTAATAAGTGTACCGACATTGAATATTAATTTTATGTGTTGAAATTTGTTAAATTACATATACAAGTTATAAAATACTTGTTAAAAAGAATTGTAAATTAATAATAAATCAAAGCAATTGTACACAACACTTAGTTCCGGCACAAAAAAAAAAAAAAAAAAAACTTTTTTTTTTTCTCAAAATCCTTAGTTTTAAGCTCAGTTTAACCTTCTCAATTGTAAGAAAAAGTTGCATATTTGCATACTTTTTTAATTGTAAGTTTACATGATGCCATTCTGACTGTTTTTTTTTTTCTCAGAATTGTAAGGAAAAAGTCAGAATTGTGAGAGAAAAAGTCAACAACAAATGCAAATTATTCAAATATTGAGGGGGGGAAAAAAGGCTCAGTTGTGAGAGTTTCAGTTTACCTTTTTTATTATTTGGGGAAACAAGCTTGTCACAATTCTGACTCTTTTTTTTTTTTTTTCACGATTCTTTTTTTCTCAAATTTGTGGTTTATGTCTAAAATTCTATCATATGTGTGTATATGTAAATATAAATATTTATCTCTGCATTGTTGTTTGCTAATTACCGATGAGGTCATATACAGCAGCAGCTCTAATAGGTTGCATTCACACTAATGCACTGGCTTTTTCTTCTTGAACTGGTTTTCTGCAATAGGGTGTTGCTGCTGTTGACATCGGAGAGCTGTTGCGACCGAGAGGAGATGGCCATACCGTTCGGCTCCACGCTGAAGGACTGCAGACATCTGCTGGAGTGCGCCAGAGAGCTCAGCCTGCATGTTACAGGAGTCAAGTGAGTCTCGTGCGAGTTTTGAGAGAATACTGAATACGACTGGAGTCATTTAGAAATTACGGTGGCCTCAAAAAGTATTTGGACGCTTCACAATTTCTAATGTCATTGTTGGTGTGTGCGATATGTTTTGTTTACAGTAATATCCTAATTGTTTTTTTGACAATTTGGAAGCTGACATTATCAAGTATGTCTCCCACTTTGCAAAAAACAAACAAAAACCCACCTTGAGAGTACAGCAGTTCAGTGAGCAAGAAGATAATATTGTTTTTACTCTGTTTTGCCAACGAGAATGGTCCCAAACAAAGCAGCAGTAGAACCGTTATGCATCTCCGAGCAAAACAGCGTTTCATTCCTATATGAATCAGCATCTGAGCGAATCAATGATCCACTCATAAAGACAGACACTGGCTTTGTTCAGGAGTGAATTAACCTTTGAACAAATTGATTTAGTAAATGACTTAATGACTCCCTTATTAAGACAGAGACATGCTGCCACTTACTGGCAGTTTTAGTTTTCATAGTAATATTTATATAATTGTAATACTGCTTAATGCTGCTTCAGATGCAGCTTCTGTGCCACTTCTGCAATGGAAAAATGGATTTTGTTGATATTGATTTCATTTGATTGGTAATACTCTGTAGCTTAGGATAGAAAATGACCTTATAAAAGTAAAAATGCCTCTGGAAATCAGTTTAAGGGCAAATATAGTTCTATGTCATTGCATTAGCTATTAAAGCTAGTGGGTAAAGAAATAATAATCAAGCTTTTCTCTGAACTAACTTCTTTTTTTTTTTGTTTGTTTGTTTTTTAATGAATCATGCACATTTACGCCAAGGACATTTATGAAGGAAGTGAATTGGGTTTTGATTTCATGCTTTGCTCACAGATTCAACATTCCCAGTTGTTGTCAGGATGCACAGGCGTTCTCTCGTGCTGTTTCTGATGCCCGCTGTGTCTTTGATATGGGGGTGAGTCATCGCTTATGCAGTCATGGATCGAATTCTGATCTGATTGTGCCATGCGCTTCCCTGCTGAACCCCGAGGGAATGATCTTTATTTATCTAAATGTCACTTTCCGTATTTATTTCCCCCTCGGTAACGTGTTATAAATGAATTTGATCTTAGGAGGAGCTCGGCTTTGAGATGAATATTCTGGACGTCGGAGGTGGCTTTGATGGAAGTGAGGCGCAGTTAGACAAGGTACTGTATTCTGCTGTACATTTATGAGATTATTTTGCATTTGTAAGTTTTTCTCCCCCTGAGCTTCTGGTGTTGTTTTCTTGTGCAGGTTAATAAGACACTGAAACCCATGCTGGACATGTATTTTCCTCTCTCGGCCGGCTTTACGATCATCGCTGAACCCGGAGCTTATTATGTGTCATCTGCTTTCACGCTGGCCGTGAATATCATCGCTAAGAAAACAGTGGCTCGTGATTTCAGTGGTCAATCACACAGTGAGTGCTAGTCATCATATGTTCATAATCATCAAAAGGGTATATAAATGTATGGTAATACTGTATTTTTTTTATATAGTTATATATTATATATAAGATTATTCAGAACTTGCATAATTACACTGCAACAAAGACACTTTAAAATATTAAAAACTTTTAAATATAAAAATTTATATTTAAAAAAAAAAAAAAGTTTTATATTTTTATTTGAATTTAAAATAAATATATGGAACATTATAGAATTTTATTTTGCAGTATCGCTCACCCTTACTGTACATATTAAATAAAATCCCACTGCATGTCTCGTAGGTGATACACTGATCATAAGGTGTTTATTAAACTCATGTTTGTGTTTTTCAGATGCACTGTCTGCAAATGATGAGCCTGAGTTTCTCTACTACATGAACGATGGGGTTTATGGATCTTTTGCCAGTAAGCTGCTGTGTGAAGATTCAATATCGATGCCTTCAGCACACAAGGTAAATATTTCTCTTTTTCTCTGAAAAAATTCAGAAATGTGACATTGATCCAATGCATAAACCTCAGCAAACATTTACAGATAACTTTTTAATATATTTTTTTTAATATGCATGAAAAGACATTTCAAAATATTTCATACATGCAATGGCTTTAATACATCTCTTTTATAGTGAACGTGTTAATTACTAAACTGAAATTCATTTTGATGTTTTTTGTCAGTGAGGGCTGCATTTCTAAGATTTTTAAATTTAAAAAAAAAAAAAAAGTTGTGAAACATACTCGCCAAATATTAAAGAAATTTGTAAATAGATAATACTTTGCAAAAACTCAAAAATGATAAGTCCAAAAAATAAAGAAGCTCGCACATAATAGTAGAAAAGTTGCTCACAAAATGCTTTTATTCAGAGGCCAAAACACCAGTGTGACACTGATGACGAGATGAACTGAAAACATTGTCTTTGCACTGAGCACTTTTTTGGCCTCTGAATAAAAGCACTTTGTAAGAAAATGTTCTACGATTGTGTGTGAGCTGCTTCTTTTGTTGGACCAAGAAAGATTTGAAAAGATCTGAACATTATCTTTTGCCAGTAAACCCATCACAGGCCAGTGTTTTAGTCTGTAGATGATGTTAAAGCTGACGCTCTCAGTGATCATGTGCAATGTGGTTTTGTCAGGAGGTGAGCGCAGAAGAGCCGCTGTTCTTCAGCAGTCTGTGGGGTCCGTCTGTTGATGATCTGGATCAGGTGGTGGAGCGATGTCTGCTGCCGGAGCTCAGTGTCGGAGACTGGCTGCTCTTCAGCAACGCAGGGGCCAACGGTCTGGGGGCCACATTCACTAACGAAGAGGAGCACAAACCGCCCGTCTTTTACAGCATCACTGAATGCGACTGGTACGGAGTCAATCTTAATGTCAATGTTTCTGGAATTTCAAACCTGGTGCATTTGTTTTGATTATTAATCGAGTTGTTTTTCCTGCTGCAGGCAAGAGGTTCATAATTGTGGCATCAATTTGGATGTGAGGATGAAGAACTTCTCTCTGGTACCATGTTGCCTGCAACCAAACATATCTGAGGCGTCCATTTCTACCCCAGCGTAACATAGCCACATTATATTGACTGACTTTAAGCACTTAAGAACCTGGAATCTTCTAAGAAGCTTCAGCTGCTTTGAAGAAGTTTGGCTGGGACCAGAGCTGAAGAAGTGTTATTGACCAGAACAACTTCATAGCCATCACAACTGATGGACATACAGCAAATAGGTGCAATTAGCTTTAACACATGGGCCTGTTGGCGTTTACAGATACAATTAATTATATTTAAGTCCATTTTATAAATATATTCACACATACAGTATTTCCAATTACTAATGGAATCAGTCATGTACCCAACAGGGGAAGTTATTTATTAAACCTCTAGTCTAGTTCATGACATCATCAGATGCTTTTAAAGAAACATGCACTTGTTTTTTTTTGTTGTTGTTGTTGTTTGCATATATGTTTAAACTGGTTAATTGTGATCTTCGTCCTATTTGAACTGTTGCAGGAATAGTTCAGCAGATCACTGTGGTATGTTTTCATGGACAAAATACAATGGAAACTTTGTCAACTGTTGAACTCTTAGGCCCAAAACACACCTTAAAGGGATAGTTCATCCAAAAATGAAAATTTTTCCATCCAATATGTGGATGAGTTTGTTTGTTCATCAGTTTTGGAGAAATGTGTCATTGCATCACTGTCTTAGCAATGGATGCTCTGCAGTGAATGGGTGCCGTCAGAATGAGAGTCCAAACAGCTGATAAAAACATCACAATAATCCACACCACTCCAGTCCATCAGTTAACATCTTGAGAAGACAAAAGCTGCATGTTTGTAAGAAACAAATCCATTATTAAGACATTTTGATCTATGCATATTTCTCTCCTGATTCAGACAAAATGACCTTTTCAGTGGAGGAAGTGTAATTATGCATAGAGGACTTTAGCCAGAAGAGGATTTTAGCCAGAAGCAAAAGTTGAAAGTTAAAAACATCTTAATGTTGAGCTGGAGTGGTGTGGATTATTGTGATGTTTTTATCAGCTGTTTGGACTCTCATTCTGACGGCACCCATTCACTGCAGAGCATCCATTGCTGAGACAGTGATGCAGTGCTTTCAAACTATTTCTTTAACGTAAGTATGCAAATGCAGACCCCAAGTGTAAGTGTCTGGTCTAGTTGTACATATTTGTACATGCTTGCGTTGCAGTGACAAGCAAGATTTTGCATTTAAATGAAAGAAGACGTGTGTGTGTGGTTGCATTATGCAATGCAGTATTGCACAAAATTGGGAAGTGTCTGCTTTCACTTACTTGTGTTTGTTACGGACCTGTTCTAAGCAGTAGTCTGTGAGTGTCATGCTGTGCATAATCTCAGCATTACACACGTGTGTTCTGTCCAGGACGTCTCTGGTATTGTGCAAGTATGTCTGAGAATGTGTTGAAGACGGTTGGAGCAAGTGCTGCTGGTTGAAGTGAGAGGAAGCTGTTATGTTGCTTATTACCTGCAAGATCCAGGCAAGTGAAAGCAATGAACTGCGCAACGCTGTACATGAGACAAATGAAATGTGTGTTTGATGTCAGAGCATAAACTATAGACTGTTTGCTGTTTACAGCGTTTACCTTTTCTTGACAAAGTTTTGCTGTCAATAAAATGGTATTAATGGCCTTGTGGGTACATTTTGCTTTTTTTAATGTCTGGTGAGAGTTCACTGTTAAACATGAGTGGGCAAATAGCTTGGAACAGATTTCTTGATTGGTTTTGGTTTGGAAGTATTTACTGAATGTGAAGCCCATATTTTCTTCATCGTATTGAAAATGATAAACGTCATGTTTAAAAAGGCTCTTATGTATTTATATATGCAAAAAACAATTCAATCTATTGGCAGTCCATTTAGATACTAACAAAAAAAAAAAAAAAAAAAAATATATATATATTAATTTTAATTTCAACATTTACTAAGATAACACTGATAATAAGAAATGTTTCTTGAGCAGCAGGTCAGCATATTAGTATGATTTCTGAAGTAATATTGTGAAATCTTATGATTTAAAAGAACTGTTTTCTATGTTTTCAGCATCATTACATAGTCTTCAGTGTCACATGATCCTAAAGATCCAAAATATTTGTTTCAAATGCATGCTGTTCTTTTGAACAACTTCTTCATCTGTGAATCCTGAAAAATAAAAATATCATGGTTTCCACAAAAATATTGTGCAGCACAACTGTTTTTAATATTGCTAATAATCAGAAATGTTTCTTGAGCAGCAAATCAGCATATTAGAATGATTTCTGAAGAATCATGTGACACTGAAGACTGGAGTAATGATGCTGAAAATTCAGCTTTGATCATAGGAATAAATTACATTTTACAATATATGCACATAGAAAACAGCTTTTTTGAATTGTAATAATATTTCACATTTTTACTGTATTTTTGATTAAATAAATGCAGCCTTGGTGAGCAGAAGAGGCTAATTTCAAAAACATTAAAAAATCCTAATGATTCCAAACTTTGGAACAGTAGTGTATATAAACAGTGAAACGAGTAGAGCTGTGAAGGACTCTCTGTCAGCTCTTAGTTTTAGGTGCCAGATGCTGCAGATGAGACGCAGCACTGATGCTGTTCAGACGGTAAACCTCCTTCTGCCACACTGGCGTTCTCCTGGTCGTTAGATGACGGCGTGCGTGTTTTGCCAGGTGATCGCTGCGCACAAAGCGGCTGTGGCAAACGGGACAGGAGAAACGCTTCTCTCCTGTGTGCGTGCGGCGATGACGAGACAGTTCATCAGATCTGGCAAAACGCCGTAAGCAGCCGTCCCAGCAGCACCTGAACGGCTTCTCACCTGGTTGGAGAAAACGTAAAACAAACTTCAGTATGAGGTTTCACTTTACAGGGTTTCTGCAGATCTTAAAGGTCTTAATTTGCCTGTCAACAAATAAAGGCCTTATGAAGCAGAAAGTCTTAAATTCATAAAGTCAAGGCATTAGATGTTGCATTCTTTGCAAAAAAAAAAAACATATATATATATATATATATATATATATATTGTTTGGTTTTTTTAAATCAAGACACATTTACTTAAAATGTCAAATGAAGATATTAAGTCTTGTATTCTGTGAAATTGAACAAAATTGAATTTATGCTTAAAACAAGATCAAATATCTATATAAATGGGGACTGAAAACTTGTTTTCCCTTTGAATTAAAGGTATTTTTGGGCAGATATTATTGTTTTAATCATAAACTCACTTTATTTTGTACACTTTCTCAGAAAACAAGGCTTCTTTAGTTTAAATTAAAGTGCTAAAATAACTAAAACTAATAAATGAAAATTTATAATAAAAGAAAAACTATATACATATTAAAAAAAAAACTAAGTTTTTACAAAACACACACAAAAAATATTAGTCTTAAAAAAAAGTCTTACTAAAACTTAAAACTAATATATATATATATATATATATATATAATTAAAAACACAAATAAATAAAAAATTCTAATAGTATATTAATGTTACTGTGGTTGGGAGCCAATGTATTTAATTTTTATTTATTTATTTATGTAAAATAAATGTAAAAACTAACGGGGATTGCTTAGAAGTTGTATTTTCAAACTTTGAAGAGTTTCTAATACAACTCATAGTGTAGACATTTAGATTTAGAAAACATATTGATGCATTGTGTTTCCTTCTATTTATTCCTTAAATTTTCTTTTAAGCTTACAAAGGTCTTGAAGATGTCTTAAATTTTCTGTCATAAAACCTGCAGAATCTGCTTTATGTCCAGTGTAAAATCGGTTGAGAATCACTGATCTAAATCATGCCAATAATAAAACTTCACTTTACATGTAAATTCTCAGCACCTGTGTGTGTTCTCAGGTGTGCCTTCAGGTGGGAGCTCTTGAAGTATGTTTTCCCACAGTCGGGATGGGTGCAGATGTAATCGCGCGGCCTCGACGGAGCGGCTCCAGAAGCGGCTCTGTTTGTGGACGAGTCGCGGGATGGAGCGGGAGCGATGGCGGTAAACTTCAAACCACATGAAGGCACTGTGACTGTTTGTTTAGGGGGCAGAATCATCACGACTGAACCTTTGGCCACAAACACCACAGACGCCGAAGGAGGGCTGGAGGTCACTGAGGTCGCTGGGGTCGCTGTCACTGGAAGCATCTGGAAGACTGAGAGCGCTGGCGAGCTTCCAGAAGGAGAATCAGACACCGCTGCTGCAGGGGCTGATGGGGGGTCTGGATGAATGTTTATGGCTGAGTCATGGTCTGCGTCTGACGTGTGCCGGATCACGCTGACCGCTTGAGATCTGGCCTCTGGTGAAGCCGTGACCCTTGACCCCGCATGCGGGTCACAGTCGGGGCTGTATGGCGGAGTCATGCATGACATTACCTGAAATAACACAATCAGTTCATGATTGTTTTTGCATGTTATTTAACTCATGAAACTAGATTACTTTATTTAAATTTATGGGTGAATCTCAAAAACATCTTCAGGTCATAGTGTGCCATTATTTTCATGCATCTCTCATTATTGTAACCTTGATGTTTTAGTTTTGGCTATTTCAATGAGAATCTAATTAGATTACTGAATTACTGTATTACTGTATTTACCATGTTATTGAATTACTGTACTTATTACTGTATTTACCATATTATTGTCCTACAATGCCTTTTTATGACATACAGGTAAACATTTAACTAATAGATCTCACCATATTTTTCTCACGTGATTAATCTCAGTACATTAAGACAATTGTTTTGTATTACAAAATTGTTCTGAAACGTTATGCTTAAATATGCAAATGAGGCATTCAGTCATTAATGAGGCATCTAATTACATATGCAAACATTTCCAGAAAATAAATCTAAATATTTTTCAGTGTCATTTAATCACTTGGATATTATTATAGTTTTTTATTATTATTTTTAATTAGTTTTTATTTTTATATTTTCTGTTTTCACTTTAGTTTTAGTTATGTCTATTTATAATGTCTAGAATATGTCTATATACATTTTATTCTTTTTTTTTCAGTTTTAGTTATTTTTAGCACATTAGGTTTTTTCCTATTTTTACATCACGGTTTATTTTGTATTTTATTTTATTTTATTTGAAGCAACAATGATTTAGTTGTAGTTTTTGTTAACTATAAAAACCCAGTTTAATGTTCAATACTTTTCTAAAAATCAAGGCAGTTTTATAAAAATTATTAAAATTTAGAATTATAATCAGTCTGAACTTAAAATGAAGCCAGGATCAAAATTCTTGTGTGATTTTGTTGACACATTAGAGTTAAAGAGTTTTTAAATACCACTCCATAAATCAGAAAATTCTGGCAGAAATATATACACTATATTGCCAAAAGTATTGGGTTGCCCCCTTCTAATGAACAGGTTTGACTACTTTAGTAATTTCTATGAGTACAAATCTTAATGTTAAAGCATATAATGATATTCTAGGAAATTGTGTGCTTCTAATATTATAGCAACAGTTTGGACAGGACCCTTTTCTATTCTAACATGACAATGCCTCTGTGTATAAGACAAGGTTCAAAAAGAAAATGATTGATTGAGTCAGTGTGGAAGAACTTGACTGGTCTGCATAAAACCAAGTCCTAATCCCAGTTGAACACTGGCTCTGGTGTGACTGTAAATGCAGACCTTGAGCCAAAAACTCATCACCAAACACCAATGACTTGTACATATGGGTTCAGTCATTTTAGACACTTCCAAAACTGTTGCAACAGAGATGGAAATACAATTTTTAAATACATGAATTATGTTCCCATCGTTGTTGCCACAGATTTGGAAGTGTATTTTTCTGTTCTAAAGAAGGGGGTGCCAATACTTTTGTCTATATAGTGTATGTACAAGTCATTGGTGTTTGGAGATGAGTTTTTGGCTCAAGGTCTGCATTTACAGTCACACCAGAGCCAGTGTTCAACTGGGATTAGGACTTGGTTTTCTGCAGACCAGTCAAGTTCTTCCACACTGACTCAATCAATCATTTTCTTTTTGAACCTTGTCTTATACACAGAGGCATTGTCATGTTAGAATAGAAAAGGGTCCTGTCCAAACTGTTGCTATAATATTAGAAGCACACAATTTCCTAGAATATCATCATATGCTTTAACATTAAGATTTATACTCATAGAAATTACTAAAGTAGTCAAACCTGTTCATTAGAAGGGGGCGACCCAATACTTTTGGCAATATAGTGTTAGTGTATAGTGTATGTATATGTGTATATATATATATATATATATATATATACACACACACACACATACATTTTAACCATGTTTTTAGGAATAAAATGTTGGCAAATGAAAGCCTTCAGAATATAAATAGGATAAAAGATATGGATTGTAATTAACATCTACAGATGCGAATAGATGCAATAAAATCAACACTTTAAAATGTATTTTGGATGGTTTTGTTTATAGTGTCTTGCCTTAATTTAAATCTGAACAACTTGAATGCAGTCCAAAATCATATGCATAAATACTTTAGTTTAAATAGTATCTAATTTGTTTTTACATTACAGTAATGAGGTTGAAATTTACATTTGTGTTAGTATTGAGAATTATGGGGGTAAATATGCTTTTCTTTTTTTTTTTGGAAACATGACCTGGATCTGTTTGTGAGATTCACCTTTGTGTCCCGTCACACTCACAAAGGTGGACTGGTGGAAATCAGGATCATCACAGGCATCAGAGGAAGGAGTCAAGGGCCGAAACTCCCTCTGCTGGTCATTTCCAGCCTCCTGCTGGATGTTCATAGACATCAGGGCCTCCATAGCTTCTGAATATCTATCTGAATCAGGCTGCTAGATGTGACAAATGGAAAATATAGCATCTGGATTAAGTCAACAGATTCCAAAAATTAACTACATTTTTATGATTGAATTTTTTTATGATTTAATTTATCATTAAACTCATAACTTCATGCAGTTCCTTCACAAATCCAGAAAACCTTGATGAATAATAAAGTTTAATGCACTTCGTGTTGTTAAATATAATGCATGGAATATATTTTCTTTCTCTTTGAATTTTTTTTATGAATATGGTACAAGATTATTTTATACAAATTAATGTAAAAAATGAGTTAGGTCTAAAAGTAATCGAAGTAATCTAAAAGTAATCAAAAAGTAGTCAGATTATATTTAAATGTAATGGATTACGTTACTAACTACAATTTTTGTCATGTAATTTAGAATCAGTAGCAAAATTATATATATATATATATATATATATGTATATACCAATTTGCATAACTTTGCCAATTTGCATAACTTCAATAAAAATATTAATAATAATATTATATATAGCAGGAATATAGTATATAAATTATAATATAGCAATAATAATAGAGTTTTATTTTCAATACCTAAAAATTGTTTTAAAAAGTACATTTATTAAAAAAAAAAAAAATTTAATCAGTTGATTCCTTTGTACATCAACTACTAATCATAATCATTATGGTCATCATTATGTAAAGTTTGTTTAATATTTTTGACTAGATATAAAAAATTAGCTTTTTATAAACAAAGTATAGTAGGAAAAATAAGAAAAAGAAAGAATTATATCTGCACCTCGGGAAATTCAACATGAAATATTATGAAAAACGGATTATTTTTTATAATAGCAGATAAAATTAAAATACAGTCTTAAATATATAAATGCAGATGGTATTACTTACACTTTTAGATATGGATGTCATACTGATGCTGCATTATTTCTCTCGTTTATCACTCTGACTGAACTGACTGGAGTCTCATTATGATCAATACTGTCACTGTTTCTGGGACTTCGATTCATTCACATATTTCAGAAAACCGAGCTTGGCCGTGGAGGGCGTGGTTTCGCCTCCAGCCAATCATCGACAAAGGTGTGCAGAGCGCCAGCCAATCAGGAGCGCGCGTCGCTGCGTGATCAGCGGCTGATCCGCGCGGTGTCTGCGGGTGGTACACAGTCGGTCAGCTGTGTGTCCATGAGACTGATGCGGAGATATTTAAGACGATCCATGCTGAACCTGATTCAGCTCTGGTATTTTACTCACATGTTTTATTTACAGCGACCTTTAAAAAGGCTTGATTTACTTCATAACGCTGTGAAATATCTTTTTATTTCATCATTGCACCATAATATCATTAAAATATACATTTATTTTCTATTTTATATATATATATATATATATATGCATGTACATGTAGCTCTTTGTATACACATACATATTCACATAAAATAGATATTTATCTATATATAATTATAAATATAATTTTACAGTGTATATATACACATATTTTATATAGTATTTTTAATCTGTCGTCAGATACACTGCAGAATGAATCCATGACATAACAAAAATAAGCTAATTAATGTAGAAACTAGGTAAATATATATATATATATATATATATATATATATAGTAACCCTATAAAATAAGAAAAAATTAAAATAAAAAAAATCAAATTAGTGTAGAGAAAGAGCAAGAGACAAAGAGAGCGAGAGAGAGAGAATAAAATGAAATAAACATTTTTAATTGTAAGAAATACTTCAATAAAAAAAGCCTTTGCAAACCTTTAGAAAATGAAAGATATTTTCCAATATTCAGAGAAGTTCTTCATCAGTATGGGTTTTGCAATGGTTAATTGTTAAACCTTTGAATTTACTCTCCGCATTCTTGAATATTTTGGTTGCATACTCTGTTTAGTAAGCTGTTAAATAGCAGTTACCCAACAGGCCAAAAGCACAACAGAGAGACTAGCAGGGATGTCAGTTTATTCCCTCTGCTGAAGCTTGTCCTGCACCAACCATATTCCTGGTAATCTTTTATGATACTGTTAAACGACACTGGCTTCACTCTTAGCGGGTCATCTGAGGCCTGAATTCCCGGACTGAACCTTTGGCCTAGATTTGTATGAGTTCATGAGCATGTGTAAATCTAGAGCACTCCCGCCGAGGCCAAATACACGATCGCTCATGTACTTTACATGATTCAACCGCATAAACGTTGATCTGTAGAGAATGAGTCACAGACGGAGTTATTTTGGTGACTTCTCAGTTGGTGATCATATTACCGTGCTCAACTTCCATGTTATGATCACACAGACAAGCTAAGCAAAGTGTGCAGATGTTAATAAGCATGAAAACAAATGCCATGCACTGTAAAAATCATATGTGTGAGACGGAGTTTTTAGAAATTCCGAATCAGATTCAACCAAGATTAGAGAATCAGGTCACGATTCAAGAATCAGAATCATTGTTTCGAGCTTCGAGCGCTCCAATCGGATCGCGCATCGTGAATCTTTTGGTTCAGATCGGAACTTCGGAGCGCTTTTTTTCTTCAGATCAGATTTTAATTAAATGTATGAAAATTTAAACACAAATTACAACAAAAAGCTGTACAATTACACACAGAGACAAAAGAAAGTAAATAAAAAAAATACAAGAATATACATAGAAACAGATGTGTTGCCAGGGTAACAAAAAATAACAACAACAAAGTAATGAATTTAAATCTCAAGAAGACAAAGGATGAGTAAAGAGATATTCATTCATTGTTTAATTAAAAAAAAAAACAGAAATATTGATTTGACATGAAATTATTTTATTATGCATTAAGAAAGATGAGTGTGGAGTGAGAGAAACAAGAACAGAGAGATTACATTAAACAAATACAGCTAAAAATCATTTTCCTTAAAGAAAACTACCTGAATTAACACACAAAAATTAGTTTTGTTGGTATAAATTCGATTATTTTAGGTTGATTTGGTGATGCCAAATTACGTTTTTGATTTAATTTTTTGATTTTTTTTTTAAAGTTACCATTATTTTGGGACAACAATCAATACAACAATATTGGACTGCAGATGCAGCGATTGACCAATCACACATCAGAAGCACAGTTCATCCAGGAGCTGTTCACTATTTTTAGCTCACTGAATCTTTCCAGTTTGCAGATTCTCATCCGAGCACAAAGTGCACTATGCACCTACATGATTCCCAGTATAGTATGTGACGTGTTTACAGAAAGTCACTCTTTAACTCATTAAACAAAGTTTTGGTTAAAAATAACTTCAGCCAGTACATGTCTACAATGATTGTCCTTGAGAGTGTTGATGTCACTGAAGATGAACTCACACAGATATTTCATGTCATTGTCCTAAAGCTAGTATCTTCATATTACCAATAATCAAAAATGGTTTAATGAACTAAATAAATAAACTGAATAAAATAATAGAATAAACAAAGAAAAGACTCCGTTGGCATGTTGAGCTTCTGATGTTTCTCAGATGTGAATGATGATGAATGATGAACTTAACCGACCTTTTTAAAAACCAGGTGATCATTTTATTTCAATGGTAACTGAAAGTGCATCACATAGGCATAATAAAGACAAATGTAAATAAATACATATTGATTATTTGCTCACGGAGGTTTTAGAAATCGTATTTAAGAATAATACCAAATATTCATTTTAGTTTCTCTTAATTTCAGTCGAAAGCAAAGAGAGGTTTGAGTAAGATGAGACAGCCTTTTCTTCAGTTGTCCTGTAACTGAGATGCATTAAAACAGAGGTAAATCTAATATGCCAAATGAAATGTAATTTAGAAGGCAAAACCTGCCACCTGCTGGATGTTATGTGCACATTTACCCTGGCAAATGGGCATTTATTTACAGCTTTTCTATTGTATAAAAATAAACTTTTGGCGTTTTATGATTAAAATCAAAATTAAAAGATTTAGATTTACTAGCTATTAATGTAATGTAGGCTACATAGTGTGGGCCAAAATAATAATAATAAAAAAGTTGATATATTTATCATCAATAAATCCAATTTTTTATACATTTTAACTTGGACGTTGCTTGTTCCACCCTTAGTCATGGTTTAACCATGTTCATACTTTTAACTGAATTAATTTAATTGTTTTCACAATGAAGAGATTTATGCTGATTGTACGCAATTTAAATAAATGCATTTTAAAAATATGATTATTTAAATAAAATCAAATTGATGCAAATAGTCAATAATAAAACATATGTTAATGCATTTCATGTTCACTCATATTTTCTTTCTCTTTGTGTTTTTATATGATTATGGTTCAAAATTATCTTACATAAATCAATGTGATAAATGAGTTAGGTCAAAAGTAATCTGATTATATTACCTAAAATGTGAAATGTAAGGATTACGCTACTTTAATACTTTAAACATATGTTTTTTTTTTTTTTTTACACCTTACCTCATTTATGCCTGACTGACAAATATGCATCACAAAACTGTATAATCCAAATGGATGGAAATTTTATATGTAATTCTATACATAATTTTTAAATTTAGTCCTAAACACTACTTCCTTTTTCTTTAAAAACTATGAGACATTGCTCTTTACATCTAATTCAATTTTTGCTTGCGGTGTCTGTGTTAAATTAATATTAGAACAGCAGAAAGGGTGTCAAATCTGCATTAAGAAGGTTCAAATGACTTAATTCTATCACAATAATTTCACTATGAGCCAAAACCTCTTTAGAGCCTTTGCTATTATTTTAAGCATCAAGGTGTTTCTACGTTACCTGCATGTGTAACATGTATTTCTCGATAGCCAAATTTGATCAAATCATTTTTCGCTCTTCAAATAAGCCTAAACAGAACATCAGTTTTATTTGATTGAATTTCTGACAGTAAATGTGGGATTAATGTAATTTCGTAACATCGGACGCCTTGCAAAGCACAGTTACAGGTGGAAAAGGTATGTTTGTAAGGCAGGTGGGCATGACATCATTGCTTTATTCCTATGGGTGCAAACATGCACCACAAAGCATCATGTCTCAGGGGCTCAATCAAGTTGTAGATTTTGTGCCTCAGAAATATGAGATGCCTGATAACTCTGTCATGGGCTTGATATCAGTTCAAACTATAAAGCAGCCAAAGAAGAGCTTCACATCAGGACTGAATGCAGATAAAACAGCCGTATATTTACTACAATGACACACACTTCACAATGACAACACATGGGAAATGACCCGCGAGACCCGCCCCCTTCCCTGCCTGTATGCCTCCCAACCAATCCGCTTCGTTGACACATGCTCACGCTCAACCAATCAGCGTCGCCGTTACACGCGCATCCTCCCCAACAGACCCAAAGAAGCTTAAACAGAGTTAAGATGGCGGTATGTGGATGAGGAGGTTGTATATTTCAGCTCTTCGGTTGCTTTCGGCGAAGAAAACACATTTTCAAACCTAACCCGTAAAGAAAAGAGAAAAGCCCCCCACCAAATCATTTCCCCGGGACCGAGCCCATGACGTCCATTCACTTCGTGGTTCACCCGTTACCCGGGACCGAAGATCAGCTAAATGACAGGTATTTATAAGAAAGAAGCGGTTTGCTATCTGTATTTACACCTGGATGAGGTGAAAGTACATTCAAAGATTGTTAATAAAATATCTGGAGTATTTTATGGCTGCTGCAAACGCTCAAGGTTGGACATTTGAGTCTAAAAATAACGAGGCCCGGCTGACTGGAGACACAATGCGGGTTGGGGGATGGGGAGGTGAAAAGAGAGGGAACTGCGATAAATTTATGGCTTTACACATCAAATAAATACTTTTATTTTAAGTGGACGGTTTATTTATTACATTTAACTCGTGTTTTTTATGATACGCCGAACGAATGCGAAGAGAATTGCTGAATAAAAATCCTCTCAGGTTAGCCTTTAGCACTGCGTGAGCTCATCCGTTTAATTAATTTATCCTCATAAAGTTGGTGGAAATTACATCACAACTAGTGAGAAATGTGTTTTGACGTTTTTCCTTTTGGTTTGTTTCATATCCAGGGTTGAGCAATTAGTTTTAACAGTTGTCTGTAAACGCGATCTTTTGAACTAAAGATGGTTTAGATAAAGCATTGCAATGTTTTGAGTTTAACGTTATGCTTTCGTTGATCTTGAGCAGTTTTTTCATGATATGTAAAAATGCAGTTCCAAAAGATGTAGTTATAATATAACCATAGTCTATCAGTGACGTTTCATTTCTTGAAATGTTATAAACAAACTACATTTAGTTAACTTGACTAGTCAAAATGGTTCCAGGTAGTTAGTGATGGAGGTGATTGTTATGTCTGGTGACAGCTGCATGAGGAATCATGGCTAGTAACATTGAAAGCATCCTTGGACAAAATGGGTGTCTCTTTGGCTTCTGTTTTTAATTGATGTCTTGAAGCTGTGTGTTGGGTTTTTCCCACTGTAGTTTTCCATGCATACCATTTTAGTATACCAAAATCCCTTAAAATGCTTATTTTGTCATCAGTTTTGTAAACTGATAGCCTAATTGCTGTGACAGCAGCCTCATACCAGGCTAACCATCAATGGAAACCATCAAAGAAAGGATGACACAGATAAATCATCACGACGTTATAAGTGTGTTTTTTTTTTTTTTTTTTTTTTTTTTTTTTTTTTTTTTGCATTTTGACACTAGAATAAAGGCATTTTTATTATAAACATTATAAATGTATATGCACTGCATATGCATTATGAGTACTTAATGCTAATATGATGCAAATTTTTGTTTGCCATTTTGTTAAATGTTTACACAATTATTTTCTTCTTTGTTTTCATCTGTGTCTAATGATTAATATACAGTTTTTTGTATAATTTGAAATTTTATGGATTATGATGCTGACCTTGTTTAGCATGAAAATAGGCCATTGCTAAGATGGCATTAAAAAAATTAATAAACATGTTTAGTATTAAAATTAAAAATAAAATAGATATGAGTATATAACTAAATATTAGTCAGTATATTAATTATTTTTTTATATAAATGTATACTTACACTTGTCATGAATGATTACGATTTCATATGTTTCAGTTAAAATTTATTGTAAATGGGTGCTTTCCTTAAAATACAGCTTTCCTGTAGCTCAAATAGTAGAGCATGGGCGCTAGCAACGCCAAGGTCGTGGGTTCGATTCCCAGGGAAAGCAAGAGTTGATAAAAATGTAAAAATTGTAACTTGAATGCAATGTAAGTCGCTTTGGATAAAAGCGTCTGGTAAATTTGCAATACTTATGTCTTAATTTTTTTTTTTTTAACTCTTAAGCTTTTTTTTGGCAGGGATCTTTAGCTTCTGTGAAAACAGGTTTTAAAAAATGTCTTGTTACAGTGAAATGGTTTAATCTGTCCACAAAAATGTTGGAAATTCTGTGAATTTGTAACAGCTGCACGTTGCATTTCTAAATGCATATTAAACCCTCCAGCGCATGCAGAGATTGAGTTTGCCGCATTTACTGTGAACCAAGATCAGCGTGTTAACACAGTGCCACGCTTGGCTTTAAAACAAGCAGCGCGGCAATCTACCTCATTCAAATGAAGCCTTTGTTTGTATAAATGCGCAAATCCATATTGTGCTTTTGATTTTAGTTCAACTGATGGCTGCTTTGTCCAAAAAATTTAGATCTTTTATTAATAGAAATGTAAAAATATTTTTGGTTTTGAAACTGTGGCAGTACAGATAAGATTCTGGCAGATCGTGAGAGTGAGTGACTTTCAGAAGTAGAGTAATTGAGTGACATAATGATATTTTTTGTTGCCATTCTATATAGTAAATGGTGCCTTTTAGGAAACTGACAGTCCAGATAAAAAAAGATTGTAAGCCATTTACGTGATTAGTGTTGTATTGTGGAATTGTCAACACTGTTTCAGTCACTTTATGCATCAAAAGGTAATCATTTCCAATAAGGGGAAAAAACATGGCTTGCATCAAGACTAAATGCAATTTTGAGCCATTTTGTTCACTTAGTGCCCTACATGTTATCACGTTTTTGCATTTCTCGCCACTATGGGTAGGCTGTCCTGTTCATTACTATCTGTCATCCTCAGAACGGATGTATACTTGCAATAGTCATTAACATTTCAGCGTGTTCGTGGAGACCTCCATCCTTCACTGTCCACTGATATGTCCTGCAATAATGAGCCGTGACTTGAAGGCTTTTCCTGCTGCGCTGCACTGACAGGAAACGAGGGACCTTTCTGCACACGTGTCCCCTTCATGCTAGATTCAGCATGATCTCAATAGCTTAGACTGCTGCTGTGCAAGGATATTCTCTGTGCACATTGCGGTATGATGTCGCTGATCTTGACCTTTTTAGTCTATAATTGCATGCATTGAAATTCATGCGTATGCATGTGTATTGCTTTGGCAATATTACATATGTAAAAACAAGTAATTTAAGCAACATTTTTGGCAGTATTTCCCTGCGAATATGATATGCTGTGCCATGCATTATGGTATTGTGGGAGAGCATATTCATATTGTTTTTGGTTTGTTTTTAAAGTACTTGGGTGAAGGTTTTCGCAGGAGCTGCTTTCAGGACTTTACTCTTGTTTTTATACTCTACAGAGTTCATTTACAAAGAGAAGCTGCTCAGTGGTTCAGTATTGATTGTATTGAAATGAGATGAGAATCTGAAGACCTTACTGATAGGTTTAGATGATTGTATGTAATAATTTGACTATGTAATTTGGAAAATGACTTACCGTTTGTAAACGTCATGGTGTTTGTGTTCAGAAGTTGTCTCCATTGCTTATCATTATTCAGATGATGCTGTAGGCATGTTGCTGCACTAGTGTGCCAAGTATGCCAAGCAAAACATTGGCTCTGTTCCAAAACCTAGTGAGCTGCTGACTAAGTAAGCATCCTAACTGAAATGAGGGACTTATTTGGAATGCACTACATAGACAGCAACCTTGTGTCTTTTAAATCATATAAATGCTCTACACACAATGTGTATGGTGCCTTAAAATGCTGCCTATGTAGGCAGCGCGCTAGATTTTGGTGTGCAGCCATTTTTACAGTTTTACAGCTGGTTTATGACACACTTTTTGTCCAAGAAGAGCTTGAAGGACTAAAGTTGGCTGACATCTGAGAGAAATCTTTTTTTCCTCTGCCAATTTGGAACCGTTTGCATGCTGCCATAAGAATCACATCTTTCTTCATATGTCGGTGTCTGCTGTGCATCTGCATTTACTCATATGAACGCTACGGCATACCATGCAGCCTTCCAAGTGTGTTCTTTGTCCCCAGTGCAATTGTGAAAATTGTATGCATTTGTTTTTATTTCTGATTGTTTGGCCTAAAAATCTCTTTATTTTCATACTCAGTCGTTGGTTTTAAGGGCTGTTATCTTGCGGCATGGAGTAATGAAATCATTCTTAACGAGGAGACGATTTCCAGCCGAGCCTTTATTCACTTTTAGTTTTTTCCCTTTCATTATTGTGTCTCGTACCACATTTTGTCTTAATTTATTACCTTATGAGTTTTATGTTTGTTGTATCCTTCTCTTCCAAGGCATGATTATTTATAGCGGATGTAATGGTTGATATTTTTACTGGTCTTTGTATAAATATGCTCTGTTTCAAAACCCATTTAGCTACTTTAAGGAATAATAAATCAACATAGATTGAATTTTGCAAATAATAACTAATTTAATTATTTTGCTGATGAATTGTAAAATCATTTTACTGAGTGAAAACGTTACAAATCTTTGCATGTTTATTACAGATGTTTGGTGACTTAGGAGTCATTTGTTTGTGAACTGAAACTAGGCCTCCGGGTTTATTTGAACGTGTTATTCTGATGGATTCAGTTTTTGAAATTGCATTTTCCAACTGCATTTGTATATTAAAGTATGATTAGGGTTATCAGTATTTAAGGATGACAGGAATCAGTGTAGAATTCCCAGAATAAATTAAAGGGTAAAATGACCCACAAGGCCACTAAGCTTCCTCTAACTGTGATGCATGATCTGTTCCACAGTTTCCTTCCGTCTCCTACAGTTTTCCTCTATTCAAACCGTAATAGTCATCCTCTCTCGATTTCGTCCTGCCAAGGTTTTTTTTGCCAGTTTCGGTTAAGAGGTGTTGGCTGTTGCTCAAGCCAGTATAAATGATGACTCTCTACATTCAGCTGTGCCTTTGATAATGTGGCATGAACATTATTATTTTAGATATTGTATAATTGTATTTACTGTGGACATTGAGTCTGTTTTATAAGCCCATTGCATCACATACCTTTGATGTTTCTTACAGGCTCCGTGAAGTGTCGGAAAAGCTCAACAAATACAACTGTAACAGGTATGTTTTACCAAGCATTTGCATTTCAAGCCCAGTGGATTTAGAGTTCTTTCCACATCAATGAAGTATTGAGTTTTGTAAAAACACTTGACTAACGTTTCTCTGTCCACGCGGCAGTCATCCACACCTTATTCCATTGGAGCAGGCCAAACTTAAGCAGTGTGTGGTTGGACCAAATCATGCTGGATTTCTCCTTGAGGTAACATTTATTATGCAGCACTGTTACTTTATATCATGGATTACTTCAGGCTTTTTCATGTGGGTCATTGTATTTTAAAGCAATAATTTACTCTAAATATGATTATTATGCCATTTGCGCATACTCATGTTGTTCCAAACCAGTTTGCTGGTTTTTGCTCTTATCCATTACATTTACGTTTATGCATTTGGCAGACATTTTTATCCAAAGTGACTTCAAAGTAATTTCCATAAAAACTGAATTTCACAGTGACTGTTTCTTAAGCTTCAAAAGGACCTTTTTTGTCTTGTTTGAAGTTTATCAGGTCACTATGAATGTTCTATATAAAAGAGCAATGCACAGTTTCTTCAGAAATTCTGCTATTGTGTTGCATTGAAGAAGAAAAAAAAAGAATATGGGATTGGAACAACACGAGGATGAATATATAAGGACTTTTTTTGCCTAATGAACACAGAGCGATGCAGAAAATGACATACTCTTTTGTTTCAGGATGGACGTATCTGCAGGATAAGCTTTGCTGTTCAACCTGACCGACTGGAGCTCGGCAAGCCCGATGGCAATGATGGGTGAGAAATTAATAACCCTGTTAGATGCATGGAAAATGAGACGGCATGCAAAATAACTGTCCTTTCTGGTTATGACTGCTCTGGATTTATCTATTAAGTTTGTCTTAATTCTGTTTTTAGTGAGCTGACTTTTCACCAGCATGACCCACCTTATATGTTTAGGTTAAAGGTTGTGTTGTGGGCTTTGGCGTTTTTATATTAGTGTAGCATGAATGCACTTATGTGATGCAGTAATTATTCCAAACATGTAGCCTTGCAAGTTGCATGGAGAAAATGAGCTTAAATTCTTAGTGATGAAGGGAGGGAGTTTTGTGAAGAGGTTCAGATGGGAGCAACTCAGTCTGAATCTATAGGCTTACGAACATTTTATAAAGGCGTGGTCAGCTTTTGTTGTCTGGTTTTATCAGTGAAATGTAAAAAACCAAACACACATTCAAGCATTACAAAACTAGGTTATAAACAAATTATTATTTGGTGGTACTGAATCTTTTAATTTAAAAGATCTACTGTGTATATATTGTAGCATTTTTTGAAACTGAACGACTCGTTATGCTCATGAAGTCCGCTTTGCTGTGTCCGCTGCCCATTGCAGTGGTTTGTTTGTGCATTTTTGCTTGAACTGAGCAGGTGGGCTAGTGCTTCTTTGGGTGTTGTTTTTGGGATCGAAGCCATGTCGCAGCAGTGCAAATCCCCTATGGGGACCTCAAGCAATCCTCAGTGTTTGTATATGACCAAAATATTTAGCGGGCATGATGGCACATGATTTAGGGGAAATTTTTAGCAGTTCCCTGTCAGCCTTTCCTACAGCTCTTGCCTGAGGAATGAGCTGCAGTCAGTTCTGATTCCCAAGGGTGTTGCCATGTTAGTCGCCCCACGGTGCAAGAGGCCGATTGGCTCGTAGGCCTGGGCTCTCCAGGCTCTGTGATGATCCCACATGTGGGACTATAGGTTTGTAACTGATCTCCCATCTTTTGTTTCCAGTTCAAAGTTGAGCAGTGTCTCAGGGGCAGGAAGGAGCTCCAGGCCAGGCAGGACTAGTGATCCGCCCTGGTTCCTGTCTGGTTCTGACACACTGGGCAGACTGGCAGGCAACACCCTTGGGTAAGTTGTGGCAGGGCTATCAGAAATGCAGCCATCAGGTAATGTTGGCAGGCACACGTGCAGTGCTGCCTTTGGTTATAAGAAACCTTTTTAAAGATGACTTTGCTGTTTTGTTTGCATGCAATAAAATCCCCACCTCAAAATATTCACACTACAAACCCATTTCCAGAAACATGAGTTTATTTATGTGTGAGACGCTCAACTACTAAGGAGAAATTAAACTGAAAATTCCATGTTTTTCTAAAGTGTGCTTGTTAGAGCTGTGCAGTATATCTAAAAAAATAATCTGGTATTTTTCAACTTTTTGATGATTCAATGATTATTATTAGTATAAAATAATAATAATAAAGTAGATTAAAGTGTGTGTATTTATGAAAAATATTTAAGCATTTTCATGTGAACCAATATAAAAATACATAGTCATAAACAGTAATATAGTATATATTGTATTGTATGTTTAAAGTAGAATACTGTAAAGTACATTATTAACAGTTTTTCACTAAATGAACAGGGAAAAATATTTCATTTGCATTTAATGAATCACTGAATATGCATAGTAACAAACAGCAATATTTATATATTATATCATTTTAGATTTTATATATGTGTATATATGTATGTGTAAGTGTGTGTGTGTGTGTGTGTGTATATATATATATATGTGTGTGTGTGTGTGTGTGTGTATATATATATATATATATATATATATATATATATATATATATATATATACACACACA
Source organism: Tor tambroides (assembly GCA_021397915.2). Classification (NCBI taxonomy): domain Eukaryota; kingdom Metazoa; phylum Chordata; class Actinopteri; order Cypriniformes; family Cyprinidae; genus Tor; species Tor tambroides. Next base: position 96,776 of record JAFVLL020043256.1, read on the forward strand.
CACACACACACATCAAAATGACATATTTAAATGTTTTTTTCTTGTGAAAATAATTTTCTCATGCCTTAAAATAGCTTGAATGTAACTCAACACCCTTGCCTCATTTATTATACTCGGATATATGAATATGCAAATTAGCCCCGCCTCCACTCAGTTGCAGCAGCCAGCGCCTCCTGATCCACTGAACTGTAGTAAACGCAAAACAATGGCATACACGGGTAATGACTGATAAAACTATGTTTTTACTAGCGGACAACTACAGTGAATACTGTAACACTCGTTAAAGTTACTTACTTGACGATGTTGTGTCCTCAAAATGCCGTTAAGACTCGAATGCAGCGGTTGTGATTCTTAATTCGCGCCCGCGATGATACGCGTATGACATGCAGACGCCAATGCGGGAGAGGTGGGTCTGACTCCGGGCTACTTTTACACTGTTGCCGCGGGATATAATGCAGGTTAGCGGTTCTAAATTCACATTAAACCACGGCTTCATGGGTTTTTTGCTCTAATTTATGTTTGGTTTTGTGCTGGTATTGGTATATTTTGCATGCTAGTGATAGGAATCGATCCCTTGACGTGACTGCTTATTGGTTTTTTTGTGACGTAGCAAACCGAAGGCTGTTTCAAGCCACATTTCTGGGAGTGCCATTGGGAAACTACTGTTTTAAGGAGAAAATACTCAGCAGTGGTGTTGATTAATGGATTGGCACATGGTTTGTCTAAAGGATATTAAAAACACCACATAGACAAATAAAAAAAAAACAAAAAACAAAAAAAAAACTTGATTTTCACTACAGGGGGACTTTAAAGGTACAATATGTAAGATTTCGCCACTAGAGGTCGCATTTTCAAAACAATAACAAAGGCAAAGCTTGATGACGCTGTGAAGACGGGTGGAACGATGGGAGATGTCGTTTTCACAATTTAAATAAAAAAAAAAAAAGAACGTAATGTATGGAATTCACGAATCATGTTCAAGGATGAGGTAATGAATTACCTGTACCTTCCACAGTTATTCAAACAGCGAATAAATTACACAGAGAAAGAACATTTTAAAGAACATTTACATCGTCAAAGAACATTATGACTGATTTCAGTATAGCGCGAAATTAAGCACTTTCAAAAAAACTCCCCTTGTAATCAGTAAAGCTGTCTATGCACTGATGAATGAATTGCTTACTTACATCATTCGTACATCTGCACTTGTTTATGATGAGAGAATTCACGAGCTGAATTCAGTCAGCCTGTCAGCGTGCGTGCACACTCAACACGAAACTCCACTGTTTCAGCGATGACTCATCTGAACGCCTCTGATTGGCCAATGCATTCATAAGCTCAGCGGACTCATGTGTGATTGGTTATAATGCGCAACACTGTAAAAACGTGGAAAAAGAGTCATGATGAAACATTGAGCAGATATAAATTTAATGCTGCAGTCAACACTCATTTCAGCTGTAATGGATTTACTTTTACTGTGCAGCTGTATTTTTGTGCACGCTTGTAGATTGTACAAGCGAAAACCGAGGATAGCGCAGATATTACATCATTGATAGGCGACCAGGACCATGGAGGTACAGGGACGAGTCAATTTTTAAAACTGGAATTTCTCTAAATTTACAAATCTTTGGGAAATTTTGGAATAACGTAAGTACACAACTGCATGAAATATAACACTGTGCAAGTGGTTTTGGGATATTTTATTACAAAAATCTTACATAGTGCACCTTTAACAACTAAAGATGGTTTTTTCAATAAAATGCAGGTAATAAAATTGGCTTTTTGCAGTTAACAAATATAATAAAAAAAATTAAAAATCATTAATATTAATTTAATTTATTATTTTTAATTAACATGACATGACGCGGACCTGCTGTGTAATTTCATAACTGATTGGCTTTGCTTTCCAAACCAGGCCCAGGTGGTTCTTCAGGGAAAGTCCAGGAGTGTCATCATTCGAGAGCTGCAGCGCACAAACCTTGACGTGAACTTGGCTGTAAACAACCTGCTGAGCAGAGACGATGAGGACGGAGATGATGGAGATGACACGGCCAGCGAGTCCTACTTACCTGGAGGTAAACAGACACAGAAGATGGGTCACAGTTATGATGCATTTCAACACTTTTCTAACAATACCTTTCCCACTTCCACAGAAGACTTGATGTCACTGCTAGACGCTGACATTCACTCTGCGCACCCCAGTGTGATCATTGACGCAGACGCTATGTTCTCTGAGGACATCAGCTACTTCGGCTACCCCTCTTTCCGACGCTCTTCCTTGTCTCGTCTCGGCTCCTCACGAGGTAAAGGCCAAAACACACGGTCTTGCTTGTATACACTCAGTGTCATGAAGCTATTCAGCAAGATTTGTGGAAATGCTTGTGCCACAACCACTGCGTTCATCGTTAACGCTGTATTTTTAATATTTAAAGTCACAACTCACAACACATTCATGCAGATATGAAAGATGCTATTGATAAGAAACTGAAGTCAAACAAAAGATTATTCATATGGTTGAAGTCAAAAGTTTACATACACCTTGCAGTATCTGCAAAATAAAAATAAGAGGGATCATACAAAATGCATGTTATTTTTTTGTTTAGTACTGACCTGAATAAGATATTTCACATAAAAGACATTTACATAGTCCACAAGAGAAAATAATAGTTGAATTTATAAAAATGACCCGGTTCAAAAGTTTACATACACTTGAGTCTTAGTACTGTGTTGTTATCTGAATGATCCACAGCTGTGTTTTTTTGTTTAGTGATAGTTGTTCATGAGTCTCTTGTTTGTCCTGAACAGTTAAACTGTCATTGTTGGAAAGGGTTCAAATACACAAAAATGCTGAAAAACCACAGAATTTGTGGGACCTGAAGGATTTTTCTGAAGAACAGCAGGCAGTTTAACTGTTCAGGACGAACAAGAGACTCATGAACAACTATCACTAAACCAAAAAAAACACAGCTGCGGATCATTCAGGTAACAACACAGTATTAAGAATCAAGTGGATGTAAACTTTTGAACGGGGTTCATTTTCATAAATTTAACTATTTTCTCTTGTGGACTATATGTAAATGTCTTATGGGAAATCTTATTCAGGTCAGTACTAAATAAACAATAACATGCATTTTGTATGATCCCTCTTATTTTGGTAAAATAATTAACATTTTGCAGATTCTGCAAGGGGGGTGTAAACTTTTGACTTTAACTGTAACAAATGAATCCCTGCAAATACAGATTCACATTATAAGACACTTTAAAAGAAAACAGTAAAACTAATTTTAAAATGAGTTCAAATTCTGATTGTACTCAGCTGATTTCTATATTAATCCATCAGGTTTCAATGTTGCTATGCAACTGGAAATTACTGAGCTTAATAACAAGTTTGGGTCAGGTCCTGCGGTGTATTTTTGAATCGCATGCAAATAACGCAGACCAGAATTATACTTTACCAAATTACATGTTCATAAACCAGCATCTGGATATCAAATCCTTCAAGATGCCTTGCTGCATGTTTGTGTTGTGTGTGAGTGTCTGTGCTTTTGAGAGCGTGTCCAGTTGTCCTGCATGGTCATAGTCGTCGTTTCCCCTAGTGAGCCCTCTGCGAAAGGCCCTGCAGTGCAGACAGTTACCCATAAGACCCTGCAGTTTTTACCCGTACAGCTCCGCTAATGCTGGACACCCGTCAACAAGATGTTTCCATTGCCAATGCGACCCACCAACTGACAAAGCCAGCCTGTACAGCGTCCATATGTAGCCCTATTTGACTTTTAATAAAATATGGATCATTACCTAAACGGTCATGGATCCTTTTCACCCGCAGTGTCGTATTTTCGGCATAATGGTCAGTTGTTTTTGGTGGTTGGTGTCACAGAAGTACAGCAGAATTAGACTAAAGTCTTATTAATTGTAATTTGTATGAAATCTCACTATTCCGAGGGTCTTTCCCAGAGAGTGGCTTACTGTTATCCCACTGGTGTGACCCTATTGCATACCAGTTCTCCTTCTCCCCCTAGAGCGAGACTCTGAATTGCTCCGCGAGCGGGAGTCGGTCCTGAGGCTGCGCGAGAGGAGGTGGCTGGATGGAGCCTCCTTCGATGCGGAGCGTGGCTCCACCAGCCGCGAGGGAGAGCCCAGCCTTGACAAGAAGAGCGTGCCGCTGCAGAGCCCTGTCACTCTGGGCGAAGAGCTCCAGTGGTGGCCTGATAAGGTGGGCCTTTAAGCCTTCAATGTCCTAGAATGGGAGACTTCAGATTTCTATGGTGCATTTTAATTCTTGATGTGTTTAAAGGCATAGTACACCAAAAAATGTAAATTCTATCATTTGATTTCAGACCTGTATTACTTTCTTCCGGGAATATATTTTGAAGAATGTTGGTAACCAAACATTCGGTTTCAGTTGCCATTGGCTTCCATTATATGCACAAGTCCTTGGGAACTGACACTGTTTGGTTACAAACATTCTTCAGAATATTTTCTAATGAGTTTTGCAAAAGAAAGCAATGCATACAGGTTTGGAACAACATTTTTGGGTGGACTATTCCTTTAAGGGTCAATGATGATGAACATGTTTTCAATTTCTGCATTCAGTTTCTTTTTTGTGGAGCCGTAAGTGTAAGACTGAAATTCTTGGTGTATGTTGGCATATTTTATTTCTAATTAAGTAGTGGAGCAGTTTTTTTTTTTTAAATTTATTTTTTTTTTTTGGTTTTGCTTTCGAATATTTGCAAAACTGTTCAGCCAGTTTGAGTCAGTCTGTGGTGTTTGCAGCATACATTGTTGCAATGTGATGACTATAAAACCCATTTAGATTCTCATAACTGCGTGTCAAGGAAATTTAATTTATTTTTAAATACTGTATTATTTGACTTTATGACATTACAAGACTAGTTTAGTTTCGCATGTTAAATGGCATGCTCTGTTAATTTTGTTAGATTACTTTAATTTTAAAATAATTATTAGGTTTATAATATTTATAATTTTTTTTATAGTTTCTGTTTTTTATATGAATTTTTTTGTAAATTAATTTTAAAGTTAGACATTTGGTTTTGTCATTTTTATTTTTTATTTTATTTGTATTTGTCTATTTTTTTTAAAAATATGTTTATATAGTTTTTATTTAAGTTTAGTTATTTTAGTACTCCAAGTTAAATGAAACGAAAATTAGAAATGTTATTTTATTTGTTAAAGGTTATTTTGTTTTAACGAATCTGCTTTTTTTGTGTTAGTTTTTATTTTTAGTTAGTAATAATAAACCGTGTTTTTTAAGTCTTATAAACAAATTTCAGAAACTAATATCAGATTGCATTTTCTTAGAACTTGGCATGAGTGTTTTAAACTAGATTTATTAAGTTCTTCTTTCAGCCTGTTTGGTTAACACTGTAGGTTATTCAGGTCTCCAGTTTCCTTAGATTCATTTATTTGATAAATCATATTTGTATAGTTGCTGAGTTGCTATATATCCTTGGTTGTGTGATTCTTTAGGACTATGTAACAAAGTTTGTCAGCATTGGGGCTTTGTACTCTGAGATGGTTGCTGTCAGTACCAAAGGTGAACTGTACCAGTGGAAGTGGAATGAGCCTGAACCTTACAGAAACGCACAAGTAAGATTTGCAATACACATCATACAAGGAATTCCTGTCACTTCTAAATTTTATAAATCTCATAATAACTCTTTTGTGCTTTCGTAGAATCCTTCTATACATCACCCTCGTGTCCCTTTCCTGGGCTTGACCAATGAAAAGATCACCCACTTGTCTGCCAACAGTATCCGAGCCACTGTGGCCACCGAGAATAATAAGGTAAGAAGACAGTTTATTTATTTGCATGAGAGTGGGTGAGGAGGAAATCATAGGACAGGAGCAAGCGGATACAATAAGATCAGTTATGCATGCTCCAGTACCAAAAAATGTCAAATTTCATTTAACCTGTATTGTGTAGGTGGCGACTTGGGTGGATGAAACTCTGAGCACTGTTGCTACTAAACTAGAACATGGCGCACAAACGTTCCCAGAGCTGCAGGGAGAGCGTATCATCTCTCTGCACTGCTGTGCCCTGTACACCTGCGCCCAGCTGGAAAGCAGCCTTTACTGGTGGTGAGAAGGCAGGATCATGTCTGATAGTTTGAGCTGTTGTGCTTGAGATCTGTTAATAAATTCTGGCTTTCTTTTCATCTAGGGGTGTTGTGCCTTTTAGTCAGCGGAAAAAGATGCTTGAAAAGGCCAGAGCCAAGAACAAGAAGCCAAAGTCCAGTGCAGGCATCTCTTCTATACCCAACATCACAGTAGGAACTCAGGTGAGGAACGTGCTATTGATTATAAACTCATTTTTAGGGCTCGGTGATATTACGATATATTACTGTGGTGATTGATTATTGCACTTGAATGGGCAGATGCAAGCAAAATACTGCCGAGTATTCACATAAACACAGTCGGTTTCAGCTTAATTGCATGTAAACTGTTGAGAAAGAAATCAGATGTATGTTAGGTCTGTGCTTTCGATCTTAAAGTGACAGCAGCTTAATATATCTGCTGCTGTCTGTCATTACTCTTAATCAAACAACAAAAGAGAGAGAAATTCACTCACTGCTCTTGACTGAATAACTTCAGTAGCTTTAATAAAAATAAATGTGTATTTAAGTCATACAGTGAAGACTGTGGAGTGTTTCTTACTTGAATACAACTGTTAAATAGACCTGTTGAGTTGGAAGTTTAGTGATTATAGCCTAAATATGCCAAGAATAAAAGATTTTTTTCCATGTCTTAAAAAAAAAAAAAATTGTAATTAAAACCAAAATTTGATAAGAATTGTTTTTGATATGTGGAGTTGAAAAAAACTGACACAATACCCAACCCTAATAATTGGTATTTTTGATCTTATTTCTAATAACACAGATAAAATAACAAAATTAACTCTCTTGTTTTCAATCATTATTCTATCATTCAGTGAATTATTCAGTCATTTCAATCATTAAGTGCATCTGGTATATTTTAGATTTTTGTTATATTCAGGATTTTGATCATATCACCCACCCCTAATTTGACCTAAAAGATGTGTCATTTTTAAATAGCGTAATTAGTTTGGTACGGTTCAAAAACATGCAAAATAGTCTCATGAACTAACAGAATTGTGGTAAGTGATTGTGGATCATGAAAAACATGATATATTTTTGCCATCAAACCCACCACAATTGAAAATTACACTGATGACGTCTCATTTCGCTTAGGTGTGCCTGAGGAATAACCCTCTATATCACGCTGGTGCCGTGGCCTTCTCCGTAAACGCTGGGATCCCTAAAGTGGGTGTCCTGCTGGAGTCCGTGTGGAACATGAATGACAGCTGCCGCTTCCAGCTCCGCTCGCCCGAGAGCCTAAAAAACATGGAGAAGAACACCAAGACGCAGGAGACCAAGTAAGATGACCGTTTTTGTGTGACCAAACACATGCATGGAGGTATTTATGCTAAAATTAATATGCTAATGGTTGTGCCTGTTCTTGTCATCAGGACGGAGAGCAAGCCAGAGCTGGTGAAGACGGAAATGGGCCCTCCGCCCTCACCAGCGTCCACATGCAGTGACACTTCCTCCATTGCCAGCAGTGCTTCTCTACCCTACAGTATGTACACTAATCCATCCACTGTTGCACAGGCTTTATATTGACCTAAAAATTTGGTGTAGAAAGAATTTTCACTCTGAAATTGCAAGTAAATGTAAAAACAAATATAAACAGGAGTGCACATAAGTGCAAAAGTCCAAAATAAAAAAAATGCGCTGTGTAAATAAGTTCAGACAGCTGTTAATGCACAATTACCATTTTAAATTGACAAACTGTACTGTATAAGACTTCTATTCAAACTGATACCCACTGCCGTTTCCAAAGCACAATGCAAAACTGTGACTTTTTATTCATTGACGCTCTACCCGGAAGGGTATATACTTACTTGCCGGCAACCCGCCAAAATAAAAGCTTGCTGATTTTAAGTTTGAAAATGATGAAAATTCATATTTTAAAAAAGTAGTAAATATTAGCATTTTATTTTTGTTTACTATAAAATAATTGTATTTGGATTTAATAATCCCTTTTTTATTTTAAAATATAATAGTATTATCACACTTTATTATTTAGTATATTATTTTATAAAAAAAAAAAAACTAAATGAGGTGCAATATTTTATCACTTTTATAGTTATATATTTATTATTTAGGATATTATTTTATAAAAAAACAAACAAACAAAAAAAAACTAAATGAGGTGCAATATTTTATCACTTTTATAGTTATATATTTATTTTTTATAGTTATATTTAATGGGTCAGTGTGTGCAGTGTGAGGACCAAACCAAATCTCCAGGCTCTCTTATGAGAACCAGGCTGAAAAACTTATGTGCACCCCTGAATATAAAGAAATGCCTAGTAACAAATTGAACTAAATATGAGGTTTTGAAGTACTTGGAAAAACCTGGAATAGTGTTTTCTTGTAAAATGTACTGCAGTAATCTTTGTTTTATTTACAGCTAACCTGCACTGTAAAAAAAGATTTTTCAAAGTTGCAAATAAAACAAAGACTATTGAAGTATGTTTTACAAGAAAATACTGTGTCGTTCTTTCTACCTCAATTTCATGCTTAATTCAATGTTTTAAAAATGTGTTAATTGAGTGATAATTGTTTACTACTTTTTTTTTCTGGATTTCTACTGTCATTTCACACATTTTTCCATAATATAAGTGTCCTAGTTATGACATAACAATAAGGATGGCCTGGGTTCAGTGTGTAAATAAAAGTAGTCACTTGCCTAATTGGACATGCATTGCACTTATTGATTCAGTTTTATCAACATTCAAACATTTTATCAAATTCTGCTGGTTTACATTCTCTTAGGAAATTATATTACTCAATTTTTTTTTTAACAGAGTTTACCTTGAAGCCATTTTAGATTTTATTTTTGAATCTAAAGCAGACTTTAAAAACCTTACAGTGGTTTTTAAATTTCTTTTTTATTCTATTTCAGCTTGTTAATTACCATGAAAATAGCCAAGGAAGCTGGCATGGCGTTAAAACACCAACATTCTCATATCTTTGTTTTTAAATAAGTAGACCGAGTAGCTGACTTGAACTAGAACAGTTTAACCCCCTGGGGTCGGCTGTCTCGCCGGCGAGACAAACTCATTTTTTTTCTTATCAGTGTAAAAGACACTAAAAATACTCTGTTGATTT